>BQNB010067577.1:0-34154 GCA_026074375.1 Tanacetum coccineum | reverse complement strand
ATAATATACTTGACAAGTTATTGAACTCTTATTCCTAAATATATTCCCATACCCGAAAAGATTTACAAGATGTTTATGTAACATTTGTAAGTTAAGTGATTTATGCCTATATGCAATGCAAGAACAATTTTGCAATCTTAACGCAAGAAATCTAGCATAAGTTCTAGTTATGCATAATCCGAAAAACTAGCTACAAACGAATAGTGTACATGGCATATGTGCTTAGATATTCAATTAGCTTAATTACAAATAGCAACGATCATTTAATAATTTTTACTAACTTAACTCGCTACGCCTTCTGGGCTAGGGGCCATGTAGCCACAATTGTCGTTCAAAAAAAAGATATAAAGAAGTGCACATAATCACATAGCATACCACCTAAACGTACTTGTCGTAGTTTTGTGTATTAGATACAACAATGTATACTTAGCTCGATTACAAATTAGTTTCCTCCCCATTTTAAAAATCAAGTTTAATATTTTTAAAAAGTTAATTACACCATTTTTCAAAGATATACCGACTAGAAATGTCCGACTCGAAAGGAAAAGACAAAATACAAGCTTTATGTTAAAACGAGACTCAACGTTCTCGTTTTGGAAAATAAGTAGTATTTTGCCTTTCTGACTAAATTAAGTTTGAAATAAATACTTGGAAGTATTTTTATATGAAAGTAGACTCAATTCTCTTTGAAATGGCGGGTGGTAGGACTTCTACGGACTTACGGTTGATTTTATATGATTTTTCAAAGTTTCTGAAAAACTGTCGAATCAGACAGGTGGTCCCCTTAAAATTAAGGGGGCCGCCCAAATATTTAAGGGGGTCGCCCACCTGATACTCAGAATTACGATTTTTGTAAAAAATTGTTTTCTGACTTTGCGAAAAGGTGTACAACTTTCTGAATTTGATACCGAACATATAACACTTATTTTAAGCATTATTTTTATCTCGAGCTAGTATAATTAGTTTTGAAAATTAGAGCGACGTAATTTGATACATCAAAACTAATACAAGTTAATCAACAAAACACTAATACAAGTTAATCAACAAACCACTTTTCATATTTAATCCCCCTTAATGGGTAATTTGATACATGGATCGTACTCAATTTTTAAAACCATTTGTTTTGAAAATTAGAGCGACGTGGCTTTGATACCAATTGTAGAAATCGCAGAGGGGGGTGAATACGTTTCCTTTTAAAATCTTAAAATGTTTCGTATCAAATTGCCGATCAAGCGTGACATAATATGATGAGTGTTCACATAGTAATACATCAAATCACAACAATACAAACCAACACACAAATGCAAGTATAAATATAAAGCAATAAATGCGAGTATAAATGTAAAGAGATAAGTGAAAGGAAATGCAAACTGGACACGATGATTTATAGTGGTTCGATCACGAAGCACCTCTTCGCCCTACTCCACTCCCCAAGTACCCAACTCGAGAGTTACTTCACTAGTCAACAAGCTCCCTTATGACGGAGAAAACGTACACAACTTTCACTTATATCAATTTTTGACGCTAAGATAGATTTTGAGTTCTAATCTTAGCTAGAACCAATCTATTACGACTTCACGACTTCTTCACTACTTTCATGACTTCACAACACAACTTCTTCACGCCTTAGTATTATTCACCACACTACGTCACTACTTTACTTTACGACTTCACTACCCTTCACAACTTTTCTATACCTCACTTCACAACTTCACTTCAACTAGACACTACTTTGATCACACCGATCTATCTAAACTTCCTATGATCACTACAATCTAAAAACTATACACACCATGATAACCATGATCAAGCTATTACACAAGTTTGTAATACATGGACTCGATCTATACATTGTGAATGTAAGACATGTCACGAATGCACTAACTAAACTATATAACTTCGCATCTTGATGATAGCGAGAGTTCTTCTCTTGCGCTTGAATGGATGGATGACTGGATCACATTTAAACAAACTTATAACAAGCTAAGTGATCAAAGAAAAAGGTTTGAAAGAAGAGTTTAGATCTGAGAAAAACTATGTGCAAAGATGTGAGAAAATCTGTAAAAACAGTCCACTATTTATAGGGAAAAATATTAATTTTTTTTTGGGCGGTCCCCTTAATTATACAAGGGCGGTCCCCTTAATTATGGCCGGTCCCCTTAATTAATTAAGGGGGCCGCCCATTTTTCAGACGCTCTCTTTTTTGTCTTTTTGTGGGGAAGGTTTTTCTGGAACTTTCTAGCCGTTTTTTGGGTAGAAAATTTGAATTCAAAATGTTTATTTTGAATAAAACATTTCTTATAAATACAAAAATATTTTGTATATGTTTTTTAAAAATGTTTGTCCCATTTTATAAAAAATGTAAGGTTTGGAAAAATAAAAAATTTCTTTGATCATTCAACAAATTAAAGTTTGTTTGTTCATACCTTTAGTGATTTACGTCGGGTGCGAACTTAAATTTGTTGTTGAAGAAAACATGAGACGTCGAAAGATGTTGACGTATGAATTGATGATTTGTGATTACGAGTAACTTAAGCACTTTACGTTATGTGTTATAAGTTACATGTTTGTCATCACCAAAACATGAAGAGAATGTATAGATTAAATATCGTAATGTAATATTTCTACCAACAATCTCCCCCTTTTTGATGATGACAAAATATGTAAACTATAACTCATAGTAAAATGTATAAGTTACTTGTTTACACTTCTTCTCCCCCTTTTGTCGAAACAAAAAGGTGGACTCCTAGACGAGACTTTTACTACACTTCAGCTCTTCAATCAAAGAGGCGAGCTTGCATCATCCTAAGTGAAGTCTTGATTCTATCAATCCCTTTTAAACAATGACATCCCTTGAACATTGACTCAAGCGGATCCATGGATCAAATTAGTTGCAAACTCTTAACCTACATCAATGGTTAGTTTCGTGCAACAAAAAAATATATATAGGGATGAAAAACACATATCAAAAAATGTGTAGATGTCTTAAACGGTTGCAAACGTAATGGCTTGGACATTTGCAAATGCTCCCCCTTGGTGTATGCTCCCCCTTGATTGGGGCACCAAGAAATCGAGTAACGGAAAAGTGCTACAAAACAAAGTTAGTAGAAAAATGCACATATATATAATGATGATGATAGATATATATGCAAGACACTTAGTGGGGAACAAATCATGTATGTTTTAGGTATATGCACTCTAAAGTGTGGCACTAAAGACAACAACCTAAATAAAAAAATGATGAATGCTTAAGACATGGAAATGTTTAGGAACCAATGATAAGATTCGACCGACACATGCTTAAGGGCTAAGACTCGATCAACACGTTCCTTATGGTATCATCATCTAACCAAGATAATGATGTGGATTTAAATAGACTAATGGTTGTATTGAGAGATTCCTAAATCCTCAAGGTTTCTTTGTTAAGCATTATGTATGCTTTTCATGTTTGGGGTGTTTAAGGATAAACATTATCGTAAGACTTTAGGTCGAACTAAATGTTGATGATAAGGATGATTTGTTGAGGAAACATAAATGAGGAAGGATGAGCGTGAATGGAAAGGGAAGGTGTTGACTATAGGTTTGTTGGGTGTTTGGTAGGTTTGGAGAGTAAGGTGATGAGAGAATGTTGTTTTGTTGTTGGGAGAGATGCATGGCTAAGAGGTTTGATAGGTCTTGTAGTTGATTAATGTCATCAACTAGGCTTTCTCTACTTGGAGATGGAGGTGGTGTGTGTTGAGTTTGGTTGTCACTTTGAGGTGGAGATTGAGTGTGAGTAACATATGAATTACGAAAGTAATTTGTTCACTATCGTTGAATAAGGTTTGCAAGAACCACGTTCCCCGTTAATCCAGGTATAAATACTTGCCTATGATTGTAGAATTCCGAAGAATCTCCTTGACAGGGTTTCGCAGCTGCGCTAGCCGTTCTCAAACCGGAGCATCTCAAAGTAGACAAAGCACAGAGTGAGTGAACCAGTGAATTAAAAACCCACTGATTAATGAAAATAGATTTGAAAAGTCAACGCTTGTCACCACAGAACAGAGTTATTATGACACATCAAAGTTTTATAATCATAAAATCAATTCATTAGAAACACATTTGTTTATAAGGATATACAAACAGTCAATGTGCTCGAAAATCTAGTAGTTTAGCACATCTAAAGGTTTAAAAAAAAAAACATTCATCAATATACTGCCTTTGAACACAAAGTTTTGATTCATAAAGAATTGCATCATCGTTGCTTTCCATTTGTTACAAGTTCGATCCATAGTGGATCTCACATGACACCTACCAAGAGCTTGTTTGATGTTGGCTCTAGAAGGATTTCCATCTTCTGTGAGATTACTTTTCGAAACACTTGGATGACTCTCGGGCAATACACGAGATAATACGTAGGACTCTAAGAACTTACTTGTTAACACGAGTGTGTGAAGAGCATAGCATTTATGAATTAGTGCCCTAACGAATTTATAGATGATCCTCAAGGCTCTAATTCCTATAAGTTGCACTTTTGCTTGTTAGTAGTCGGAGCTGAGCAGAACTGCCACCTTTTCATATATCGTCTAACTCGGAAGTGAGAGAGACGATAGAAATGTGTTGATCTCCCGTGGGAAATTACACGAATCCATTAAGATCTTTAGTGGCTAGAGGGTTGTGCAACCTATCAACTGGGTCCATGATACTTGTCTTCAATGTCAGCAATCAACCATATGATTCTGACAGCATATGTCGTGACTCGGTTTTCTCTGCCTAATGTTTTAAAGAGGCTGTTTTCTTTTCACCCTTTATTCTTACAATTCTTTTTCATTCTTCAACCCCTTTAGTGCTTACCTAGACTTCTTACTAGTACCATTGTTGGGTATGTTCCAGTAATACTCAATCCTCAGTCATACACTATTCTCCTTCCCTTATTCTCACATTATCCTTTTGTTAATCATACCTAAGGACTTATACACTAACTAGGGATTGTCCCCTGGTATATCCCTCCGGCTTCTGGCGATAATGGGAAACTGTTACCTAACCATACCATCCTTATAACTCCGATAAAGTAAAGGTATAAGGTCGGCTTTTTGGTACAAGTTTCCAACTTTCCATATAACCAGTTGAAAAACCAACCAAGGTACTTATGTTATAGAATTCAAGCCATTGTACCTTGATTGTTTTTATTATTTAGAAACGCTCCCCCTCTAACAAGTGGTTGATATTGCGAAAATGTTTGGCAATGGAGGGAGAAGGTACCTAACTTTGAGTCTTAATAATCACACTATTATCAGAATAAATAATTAAAAATCACATTCTCTCCCTGATCAAAATTTTGAACCCTTAGAGAATTAGGATCCAATTAATATAAATATGTTAGAAAAAATATAGGAGAAAATGAGGTATGATTAAATACAAAGACGATATGAACCTATATATATATAAATAATACTATATATATATATATATATATATATATATATATATATATATAATATATGCTCCCCCTCAAATTAGTGAGGGTGCCTTGTTAAGTTTTGTCCCCCCCCCCCCCCCCCAGTTAGAGAGTTTATAAATAATTTGGAGTTTAACGAGAAACTCATGAAAAATTCATAAACTGACACATAACACTGATTACCACACTACTGTATAATCTACAAAGTTTACAATATAATACACATGATATTGACCTTTTAACTGAAATGACTATATCATTTCGTTCTCTGAAGAAGTCTGTAGTCAATATCACGAACACGTCCACCAACAAAGCATTCCAGGTTCTGGTAGATCCGTCTTGTCTTTAGTCGCCTTTCAATAGCCGCTATGAACTCTTTGCTCCTTGTCATGTCCTTTTGAGTCTAGAATCGCTTATTCATACCCGGATTGAGTCGCTTGACCTTGAATTCTGTGACTCTATAATCCAGTGCTTCCAGAAGACGTGTCAACGTTCCATCACTGAACTTGTATATCTCATTGAACCTCATGATCTTTTGGTCATTGTTGTCTACCGGGAACACTACTGCTCGAGGAGACTCAATGATGGTATAATCATGCTTGAACTCGAAGCATGTAGCATCCCATCCTGGTTTAGTGAGATTCAACTGTGTCTGGTAGCTTTCAATGCCGAGTTTAAAGTCTTTAACCCGCTGTTGAATCACTAAGTTTCAGGTCCAGAGCAGTAGATAGCATACGTTTGTTGGAACCAGGAAGATAATCAAGATGACCTTGCAGAAGGAGCAGATTTAGGTCTTCAAAGTCACTGGGAAACATGTTCTTGAAATCTTTTTTAGCAATCATGTGTTTCTTGGAAATCAGCTCTTCGGAAGGAGATTTCGCTAGGTAGTCATAACCCTTATCTTAGTATGCTTTTTTCGGATGACACTGAGAATCCGAATGTTGTATTCGGACTTCTTCACGTGACCGGAGAATCATGTCTGTCAATGTAGAACTTCAAATCGGAAAAAACCACTAGTAGAGATGCATATTTTGCACTTATGTTTAAGGTACAACCGACATCATTCAATCCACATTTGCACCGACACTACATTCAATACCAAAGTCAGGATAAACATACGCAGCCTTCATCTTGGAAAATAGGATAGTGTGAGACTGCTAGCCCTTAGCTGCCATATTTCTTAATAACTGGCAAAGTCTTTATTGAAGAAAATTGTGTTTAATAGTAACAGAACCTGGAGGACCACCGAGAGGCAGTGGTTGACTGACATCGACTCTGACTTGAACTCCTTCTGGATTCGTCCATTCAAACCTGATATTGTGAGCATCTGTGACACACCTCCGTCTCAATAACTGAAGTAGAATGACATCAGGTAGAAACTTTAACACTTCATATTCCTGCTCTTCCGAAGTCCTGCTGGTGTAAGCACGATTTATTCACTTTTTGGCAGTAACAAGTTCATTGAAGGTTGCAGTCTCACAATCTTTGCAAGCAATGAGTTCGTCAGCTGGGCTCAACCAATGGTTGACACCAATGCAAAAGCCTATTTTTCTCTCAACATCTGAGCACATAGTAAGACGATAGTCCGAGCAGGTTCATATAGTAGGACTAGTCCCTTTCTTCTTCAGAGAGTGGTTTCCGCCAGTCTTTTCTCCAATATCTTTTGGTGGGTGATCATTCCTGATTCCTCATCATCAGATAAAATTTTTGGTTAAATACCTTGTCCATCGAGAATGAATCATCCTGCATCAGATCATTTGAAGGATCATTCTCTTAAGTAGCGTAAAACCAGTTGACTCGTATCTCGTGTCCCAGATTTAGTCAAGCCATGGATGATGTGTGGAGCCAGAGCAGTCCTTGGACAGCTTGGAGCCTTACTGCCTTGTTGCCTGAGCTGATTCCTGATGTACCAGGTAGAATGGAGGAGGTGGAAGGCAAGAGGCAACTTAGAAGATCCTGATGCACCTGAAGTACTGGAGCACCTATGTGCCCTGCTTAGAAGAGGTGGCTGAGAATGTGAGACCCAGGGAGGAGTTCTTGGTGACTCCACATCTCTTCCTATTCCTTCTGCTGGTCTTCGTCATAGAATTGCTAAGAGGTTGAATTTTGAGTATCACGCTCTAATGACTTTTGCAGCGCGTCATACAAATTCTTGTGATCTTTATGAGCTTCATTGGATTTGTCTTCAAACATTCTTTTTTGGAGAATCTCCTTCATATCCATGGCAGGTAGATCACGGAAGCGAGCTCGAAGTGGGGCTTGCATTGCCCAATCAACTGCATCGGTAACAATCTCATCAACTGCTTTGGTTACCTACTAGGGAATATTTAGATTTTCCAATTTGTACAGCCGGGACCCATGTTTGTCCAACCTTTCCTCTAATGCTAAGTTGCTTTGAACCAAATCTGCCATATGTTGTTCAAGCTCACCTATACAACGTACTAGGATCAGATATGTGGTGCTTTGTTGTGATTGAGGTGGTGGTGGTGGAAGAGATGTTGTTGTTGTGGTTGTTATGACTATTGTTGTTGATGTTGGAAGTGGTGCTTGAATCATTATGGAGACTGGGTGTGACACAATGAGATCAATAACCAGAGAGGTCATTGGGGGAACTGATGAGGTATCCTAATGAATAGGAACCGTGACCATTGACTGAACCTCTGATTCAGCATTGGTTTTCTCAGGTTCTTCTTCCTGTGGCTTCTCTACGAAGAACTGATTGGTGAAGCTGAGTTCCTTGTCAAGATTTTGTAGAGAAGACAGGGTTCTAGTGGAGCTTGCAGGTTCTTTGATAATCACTTGATCTTCAGTTGAGAGTTTAAGGTTCTCCTAAACATTTGGATAAGCAGTTGTGGTAAACTCTTCATCCATTTACTTAGGGTTTTGTTGAGTTGAAGCATCAGTGGCCTCTGAGTCCATATGTTCAAGGTTTGGTCCAATATGAACCACATGACTTGATTAAGGTTGAGACTCTGTAGCATCACCAGGGTTTGATCTAGCCTGACCTTTGTCTTGTTCAACAGGGTTTGGTCTAGCCTGGCCTTATCTTGTTCACCAAGGTTTGGTCCAGCCTGGCCTTCATCTTGATCTCCAACATGGATCTCAGGCGCTTCCTCACCAGATTCCATTTCACTGTCAGTCAGAGCTAGTTCCACATCTAAGGAAGGAGATTCAGCATGTCCAGAGGATTCAGTGGGCATAGGAGTGCACCTCTAAAAGATAAATTGATTTGCAGGGCTCTTCTTCTTTGGAGTGTGAAGGGTGAGTAGATCGTGAGCAGCTTGTTCATCAACGACTTTCTCTTTTCCTTTTCCTTATACATCTGGTAGCGGTTGAATTCTCCTAGAGTCAGTTTCCTTAATTACCACTAGACGAGCAGGTTCCTGAGTTTGTTCCCTTTGATCCTTTAGGCTTAGCTCCAGAGCCCGTTGAAGGCCTGCCTCTTCATCATCATGGGCAGGTTCCTTTTCTGGAACACCTTCACCAACAAACTCATCAACCAACTATAAAGAGCTCTTTGGCATGCGTTTCTTACTCATTTTACCTGCTTTAGCTCGTTTGATGGGGATGTGCATTCAGAATGGCTCTTGACGAGTATAAAACGTTTACCTTGGTCCTTTCTTGGATTGTTTCAGATTAGTTGCCGGGTCCGGTTTGGGTGTAGAGCAGGAATTGGCTTGGGAGCCTTGTCTCCAGCGGTTTTGTGACCTTACCGCCGCCTTGGTTTAGTAACCTTGGTAGGCTTTAGGAGACTCAGTTGCCTCCTCCAACAATCTTCCATGCCATGTTCTGCAACCAGATGTTGTAGATACTTAGGCAACATGCTCCAGTATTTCATCGTATAGGGAGCTCCTTTAATATCATCAGTAAAAGAGGATCAGGTATAGGTATACCAAATATTTCCTACTATCCTTTCAACAAACCAGCAGAGTGTTCAGACATTTCATCATGTGAGTAGTGAAGAGGCGAACCAGTTCTTGGGTGTATGTTGTGCTTGGTTTTTAGGTGATGGATGATTAGTTTGGTGAACCTAACACTTAGGATAAGCAGATGAGCAGTCTTCTTTTTTCTGTGTGAAGCCATAGTTAGATTCTTCCTGTCAGTAAGAAAGGTTTGTATGGATTGAACAAACTCTTCCCAAATCCTTCAACATAGTCAATGTTGGAGCGATGAATGATACCCCAAAGGATCTGAAGCACAGATTGTCTACCTGTCATATCAGCAGTTTTACATTTAAGGCAACATGTTTAGAACATGGACAAGACAACCTCTATGGTTTGAAAAAGAGCATTACAGACATACAGACACGTTCCTAGAGCGTACAGGGATATCCTAAGTGTTTGACATATTTGAATGACTGTATCACTTAAAGTGGAGCCACAAAAGGTCCCGTTAACATTGGTTAAGGTGATATCAATGGCATCTCAAAAGATCTCTTATGAAGATGAATCCATTGCTCATCCAACTAAAACTGTACTAACCCAGTCGAAGAGTTAAAACACATGGTGTCCCCAAAACACTGAATGAAATAGCAAGATTCGATGAAGAATGTTGTGAAGGCCCTGAAGAAATGTGTTTTTCAGAGAAAGGCCACAGCAATCGTGAAGATGATTTCCTCTAAGACTTCTGTACATCGAGCTTACATTGTTACTCTTTGCCATGAACACCTATTTGCTTAACGGCAAAATTTGATCATCTGTTCTGGTTGGTGGTGCAATAACATGAGCTTGTTCAGCAAGAGCATCATTCGCAAGAATGTTCATGTCAGCCATAGTATCTGCACAAGTAGATCCAACAGCAGGACATACATACATATATATGATGTTAGTTGGGAGCAATTGCTCAAAGGGAAGTCAACCTTGGAATCAGTTGACCCGAAGATATTAGAAATATTGCTAAACTAAACTACTGACAACTCGCTAGATAATCCTATTAGGGGTACATAACTCGCTGTAGACAACTCGCTGGAATATAGAATTATAAGTACTTAACTAGCTACCAAAATAGAAAATTTGAAATAAAGGGTTAAATATTATAATAAAATAAAATTCTTCTTTAACTCGCTAAGAGGTAGCGAGTTGCCTGCACACAATTAAATAAGAGATGAAATACAACTCACTATGAATATTCTCATTAAAATACTTAACTCGCTATTAAATTTGGAAAATTTGAAATAGCGGGTTGCATATTTTAATATTAATGAAAATTTTCTCAACTCGCTATTGAGTAGCGAGTACCTGTTTCATAAAATAAAAACAAGTATTAGTATTCAAACTCGCTAAGTATGCATTCACATCTTTGCTATGATGACCTAGAAACCCAACTCGCTAAACAAGAAAATTCCCACGCAAAAGAAAAACCAACTTGCTAATAACACAACAAGCCAACTCGCTAATAAAAATTTCAAAAAGTTTTCCATTGTACACCAGGAAGCACGATCATGAAATCACATCATTAAAACTAAGGCAACATAAACGAGCATTTTGCAACATTTATCAACAACAAACAACAACAAACAATGATTATTTGACCATAGAAGACAAACTTAGACACGAAAATCATCACAATCACAATATAATGACATGGGATGCAATTAAGACACGAACGAGGCATAATCCATCCATTTTAAACATAACCCAAACATCATTCCAAACACAAACAGTGATTTAGATGATAAAACTAGTCGAACTTATTGATTTATAGTGATTCAGTGTGATTTAGGCTACCATGTTTTAGATTTAAGATAAATACAAGATATAGAACAAAAAACAACATTTACCTTAACAAGATGAGCCACAAAAATCAAGAGGCAAAGAAAAGCTCAAACTAGCGAGTTGCGTAAGAGGGTTTTTAGAGATAAGGTTTGACTGGTTTTGCAAGTTTGACCAAGATTAACTCGTTATCCATTTATATATATGAAACAGTTTTACACATTGGCAGATTTGGTCCCTTTAGTTCCTAAGACCTTATCGATGAGGTTTAAAGTATTAAAAAGGTTTATATAGATTTCGGAATTGGCACAAATGGTCCTTATAGTTATATAAGCCTAGGAAACATTTAGCAAATTGCACATAAGTCCCTATACTCACAAATAAATGACAATATTAGCCTTTTGAGTTAAAATAAATTTAACTCCCCTTCAATTTGTAAACCTGTTCAATACAAAAACCTTTTACCAATTAATTATTTGATGAATTAAAATGCCCGTTAGATGTCATAAATTTGAAAACACTCTCCCCCTCAATCAATGACCCATTTTCTATTGAAAGAGCTGTAGTCGTTGATTGAGTGTCAAATTAAAAAAAATTCATGTCTGATTAATTTTCAAACAACACTTTTCCACCGTGAGTAACACAAATAATTTTCTGAAGAATCATAGACGGAAACTTATTTGGATAAAAAAAGACTTCTCTTCTTTATCAAGAAATAATGCACTGAAACATACATTAAGTCGGAGTTGTATGGATATAAAGTAATCCATGCTTGGGAAAACTGAATCACCCGTTGTCAGGAACAACCGTCTTTTTGGCGACATGCTTTCCTCATTGTGAAAAACGAGTTGCAGTCTGAAATAACTGCAAGCCATAAAGACATGTTTTGAAAAGTTTGAACTTCCATTCGAGCTTCATTTAAAGACCAGTGTCATTATTGAATGACATTTCTAGGTCCGTAAATGTTATCGATAAACGAAAGACATGTCTTAAAAAACTATTTTTGGATTATTTGATTATTTGATTTTTATGGTTTTTGTCGTTTTTATATTTTTGTATTTTCTTTTTAGATTTAAGCTATATTCATATTTACATAGGATATAGGAGGACCATCCTTTACTCCTCTTCTCATTCCTGAAGACATTTAAGGGTTTCCGGAGACATACTCTTCATATCAAGTCGCGGGAGTAGAAATTCAAACCGCTCTCTTGTACATCTTAGTGAATTATGTCCACAGAGCTAATAATCCTCGACAAAAAACGAATACAATTCAACTACCCTATCCTCAAACCTGCACTCGGAAAAAAATACGGCGTCGTATGGTCAATGAGCTTGGATCGGGAGTGCTAGACAATATTGCAGCAAAATCAATGGCATAATGACGATTAATCACAATACATGGGAATCTTATTGATGGCAAAGCCGTAGTCTGTAAAGCCTTATCACATCCAATAGTGATCTGAGTACGATCATTCCAGACATGGCATTGTATTCATCCTTTGTAGTTTAGATCAGCAGTGCTCTTATCTAGTTTCTTTGATACGCGAGCTGAACTAATTTATCCCTAAGGAACTGAGCACTTCCTGACGTACTTCTTCGTGTGTCTTAACAACCTGCATGTGGTGCTCAGTCTGCATAGGCCTTAGTGCATATCGAATAGCTTTATTTAGATTCCCAAAGTTTCTCCTATTAGATGGGATTCCTACTGAGAAAATCAAAAAGACCCGTTTTAATGCTTTATGGTGCTTTTTGTAGGCAGAATGTCTGAGATAGACCATAAGTCTACTCTTGACTTTTAACAAAACGCGAATACACAAGTGTCGGGGGTCTGCTGGCAGTGAAGTACATTAGGGAGCCAACCATACTACGAAATCGAGTCTGGTCAACTAGAATCCCTAAGGGGTCCTCATCCAGTTTAAGTCAATCCACCATGGGTGTATCAACATGATCACATGAATCCATCCCAAATTTCATTAATATTTTCCTAGACAAATTTGATTGATTAATAAATTGCTCGGGATTTTGAGAAACTTGTAAACCTAGGAAAAAAGACATTTGTCCCATCATTGACATTTGAAATTTAGAACTCATCTCATTGGAAAATATGTCACACGCTTTAGGGTCGGTCGAGGCAAATATGATATCATCTACATATATTTAAACAAGAAGAATATGTTTGCCTATTTTCTGAGTGAATAGTGTCGGATCAACTGCACCCTTAGAAAATTTGTTGTCCAGAAGAAATCGTGACAAGGTGTCATACCACGCCCGAGGAGCTTGCTTTAAACCATACAAAGCCTTCTTCAGACGATAAACATGTGTCGGATGGGATCGGTAGTCCCCACCTGAAACCCGCAAAACCCCCAGTACTACCATCCGTCTGGATCAACGAACCCCTCTGGTTGACAAACATAGACTTCTTCCTTCAATTCGCCAT
Source organism: Tanacetum coccineum (assembly GCA_026074375.1). NCBI lineage: Eukaryota > Viridiplantae > Streptophyta > Magnoliopsida > Asterales > Asteraceae > Tanacetum > Tanacetum coccineum. The sequence goes on along the minus strand of BQNB010067577.1, from coordinate 20,569 downwards.
TAAGAAATGCTGTCTTGACATCCATTTGATAGATGGTCATGTTTTTACTGGCTGCATTGGCGATGAAGATTCTTATAGCCTCGATGCGTGCAACCGGTGCAAAGGATTCCTCGAAATCAATGCCTTCCTCTTGTCGATATCCCTTGGCCACCAACCGTGCCTTGTTTTTCAGAACATCACCGTACTCATCAAGCTTAACTTTGTAAATCCACTTGAGAGCAATTATCATGACACAGTCTGGTTGAGGTACTAATTCCCATACTTGAAGTCGATCAAATTCGTGAATCTCATCTTGCATGGCTTGAAACCAGCAGTCTTCAGTTATTGCAGATTTGAAGTTCTTTGGTTCGACTTTTGACAGTACAGAGTTATACAAGCACCACAAGGCATCGGTTGCCAGTTGTTTTCTGGTGGATACCGGTCGAGAGGGATTGCCAATAATATTATCAAGCGGGTGATCTTTGCTCCATTTCCCGAGATGATGAAGTGTTTGAGTGACATATGGAGATTCTGCTGAACTAAGATCCCCGGATGATGATGCTTCAGAACTAGGTTCCGGAGCAAACACGTTTATGAAGGAATCATTGTCAACAGGAGCAAAAGGATTGTCTTCCCTGATAGTAGATTCAGCTGCAACGCCTTGATGTAAACTTGGAGATTGTAATGCCGAAGATGACGGTGAATGACTTGGAGAAGGTGCATCTTGATCAATGGTAGTAGATGAAGGTGTACCGGCTGAATTGACTGGAACTGAAACTGCTGGAGCAGGAGAAACCGGTCTTTCAACACGAGGAGGGTCTAGGTATTCATCGAACATCGGTTGGAATAAAATCTCCAGTTCTTTATTTGTAGGGGGTACATAAGGTGCTACAGGAACCGGATTGGGTACGAGCCCTGAACTTATTTGTCCAGGCGTCATAAATGTAGGAGCGGGTCCTGTACTTAGTTGCACAGGAGCCATTGACTTAGACAGCTCATCGAATTAAACATGAATAGTTTTCATGATTCATCGGGTTCTTTTGTTGTAGATTCTATAAACCTTTTTGCTTGGTGCATAACCAACAAAAATTCCAATATCAGGTGTTGGTTGTAATTTTTCAAGATCCTCGCTGTCATTTCTTAGGAAACAAAGAGCACCGAAGACTTAGAAAAAGGTATAACAAGGCTTCTTATCATGCACCAGCTTATATGGCGTTTTGTTATGACGAGTGTTAATGAGGGATCGGTTTTAGGTGTAACAGGCAGTAGCAACAACTTCTACCCATAGAAACATTGGAGCCTTTGAAAATATCAGCATTGTCCTAGCAGCTTCCACAAGAGTACGGTTCTATCTTTCAACAACGCCGTTCTGCTGATGAGTCCTCATAACTAATTGTTGGTGAAATATGCCGATACGTTCATAATATTCAGTCAAATCTTTATTGGCAAATTATGTGCCATTATCAGTATGGATGTGTCTAATAGTTTTGTTGAGACTGACTTGTATTTGCTTCAGAAATTTTATGACAACCTCTGGGTTTCATCTTTCGATCTCAAAAACTTAACCCACGTAAACCGAGAATAATCATCAACAATGACTAAGATGTATTTCTTCCCATTAATTGTTTGCACTCGCATTGGTCCACACAAGTCCATATGAAGGGTATTAAGAACTTCCAAGTTGGTGTTTTCAGTTTTGGGTTTGTGGGTATGCTTTTTGCTCTTTCCTAGTTGACACGCGGAGCAGAGATGATCTTTCTCAAACTTCAATCTAGGTAAGCCTCGAACTAAATCCTTTCTTGCAAGGTCATTGATGGTACCGAAGTTCAAGTGGTTTAAACGCCGATGCCACAACCATGATTTGTTCTTGGAGGCTTTGGACAACAAGCAAATTGGAGAGGACTTCATCATGTCTTCAACCGAGATAGTGTACAAATTAGAACCACGAGATCCCTTAATTAATTCAACACCATCGGTATCTCGAACATAACAAGAATGCTTCCTGAATGCGACTTCCAGATCAGAATCGCAAAATTGTCCTACAGAAAACAGATTGTGTCCCAGTCCTTCCACATAGTATACCCTGGAGATCACACTATCACCAATCACGTAATCTCCATAGCCCATGATGGCACCAAAATGGTCATTCCCGAATCTAACTGTCCCGATGAACTTTTCCACGAAATTCCTGAGCCGTGAGCGATCCCCCGTCATATGTTTTGAACAGCCTGAGTCCAAATACCAAAGGACGATCTGTACGACCTGCATTGGAAAACAGACGAAGATGGAGAGTTTGGAAAATTGGATCCCCAATTTTGATTGGGTTCCTGTTGGTTAGCACAAGTAATGGCCTGATTCTCGGTGTGCGTAGCAGGTACTACTTTGGGTTTAGTGAGCCTAGTTAAAGGGCACTTTTCTCCTAAAGTGAATATTCTGCCCGTGGGTCTCCATTGATGACCAACATGGGTAAGCACTTTTCCTGTTGCTTTCCATACTTGCTTAACTTGCTTAGGTTTCTAAACTTGCTTAACATTGCACACAACATTTAAAAGAGGTGGAGCATTTATAAATGAAAATAACAACCAAATACATATCATGATTTGGTAATAAATTAAGCATTTTTATATGTTTGAAAACATATGAGTAATTCGAGATTAATTAAAGTATCTTAGAGCAATAACAAAAATCAACACATTAGTGGATTCAAACTAGAACTTATTGGTCCATAGTGTGTCCTTCTACTTTCTCTTGTTGACACTATTTAGCCGCAGATCCTATTTTTCTTGTATTGCTCCAAGGTTGTGATCCGCTAACATTTAGTGCAACTGTGTACTCCTTAGAGGAAGTACAGGACATTAAGTCTTCTAAATGTTTTCGTGCTTCTACATTTTGTGTGTGATATATTGACGTTTAAACATTGATCCTCTAAAGTAACTTGCTTTTTCTTATTAAAAGGGGTATAGGCATGATTTTTATCTTTTTGATTGAAGTCTTTTGGACAAGTACCAATCACATATTCTAATAGTTTCCTGAGAAGTTTTTTAGTTATAAAGGCAAACAGATGCAAGAGAATCTATCTAAGGTCCCTTTCAACCTTAGTTTCCTCTACTATCTCGCGAAGGGTTTTAACACTTTCCTTAAGATGCTTAAGATAATCTAGATGAACTTCCCTATTGTTCCTAATGTTAGGAGGAATCGGTTCAACATCTATAGCATACCTACCGGGCGCAAGAACTCTTGGTTTAATAGAATCTATGATGTTGCATTTCAGATTTTCATGTATTTAGGCTTTTAGATTCTCATTTTCAGTTGTTAAGGCAATTGTCTGTTCTATATGCTTAGCACGCGTGATTTTAATAGAATCATACAATTCCTTGTAATGTTGCTTAACTTGTGCATTTTTTGCCCTAAAAAGCTCATTTTGTTCTTGAAGGGTGGTAACTTTTTTAGTTAATTGGATGATCTGAAAATTTAAAGCCCTGACATCAAGAGTACGGTCTGCTTCACTACGGGTGTCTTGTAATTGAAAGATTTGCATTTTCAACTTTTTGATGGCGTTGTCCTTTCCTTGAATGGAAGCTTTCATTTTTCTAATTATAAAGACTGAATCCAAATTAGGAGTTTCTCTAGTGGGTAGAGATGGTTTGTTTCCAAAACATTCTTTAAGGTTTTGATACTTTAACTGTAAATTTAAGTGATTGACCTCAAGATTGGAAAAACGTTTTACTAATTCAGTATGATCATCTTTTTGAATCTTATCCCGTAATTTAGAAAGCTCTGCTTCAAGTTCCAGACAACGTGTTTGAACAATGGTGTGGGCTTCATGCATTTCAATGAATCTAGATACAGTAAGCTCCGAATTCGTTACAATATAAAACACTTCTTTGGACAAACAATCAACAATTAAATTATCATTTACAATAAGAAGATTTTTTTGCTCAATCTCATCATGCTTCCTATTAACAACATTTTGGTCAACTTTAGCTTCCAACTCTTCAAAAATGTCTTTCATTTCTTTAATTTCTTTAGTTAAAGCCTTTTGAATTCCCTTAAAATGTTCTTTAAGTGTTTTGAAAAATGGAATGACCTCGGTGAGATAACATGCCTTGGTTTGTTCAAAACCCCTTTCCCCTTCAGTGAGCCCCGTTGGTGTGATTCTCTTGTTACAAGTTTTTTCAAAGTCCGAAAAGAGTTGTATTAGTGCAAAAATGTTAATTTTTACTTGACTCTTTGTTGGAAGCACCCTTGGGACAAGCGTTGCAGGTGTATTTGGAGGATACACCATCAACGCTTTGATTGGCCTTGAGGCTGTGGCCTGCGTTTTGAGAGCTTCGGCTTTCATCTTGATGAGATCTTGAGACCAAAATATTTGCTCAGGGGTCAATTGTTTCTGTGGTGTGAAAGTTGCCAAATAATTCTCTTTCGAGTAATCAGGTGGTGTGATCTTAACTTTCTTTTGCACACACTCTGGGTCTTTCATTTTGTCATTCATTTTCTTCCTAGTGATTTCAGCTATCTCTAGGGTATCCTCTGAATTGTGCACTATGGCCGGGACATGATTGGTTTTGATAATTTCATGACCATTATATAAAGCAGGCTGAGCTTGCTTTGCACGGGTGAGGCAGAAAGGGTTCTTGTAACCAATAGCTACCTTATTCAGCTCATCATAATAGGGCTTTGGTTTACACAACATGTGAACTGTTTGAAGAGACTGGTCTTGTTTGTATAATTTATCCTCGACCTTTTCTTTTAAAGCTTTCATGTCCAAAAATTCTTCAAGGTATTTGTTTTCTTTCTGTTTAAAATCCTTTTTCAAAGACGTAACTTCTTCTACCATTGACTTGTTATGGTTGATGGTAGAAGCAAGTTGCAATTTTACAGAATGAAGTTCCTTTTTCAAATTTTCTTCCTTAATATTGCGGTCAGTGATAACTATTCTTAATTGTTCATCAATCTTTTGTTCTCTTTCCGTTAATTCAAATCTGGCTCGTCTTTCATACAGTTTAACTTGTTCCTTATATGTTGCAAGTTCAGCAGTTAGTGAATTATCAACTACTGTGTTCTGTGTTGTTTTAGAGACCGATTAGGCATGAGGTTCATACATATCATTATATATCATCATGTTTTCATCATTCGGAACAGAAGATACATTGCTTTGTACAACAGGCACTGTGTTTTCCTTTACATACTGATCATACGGAATCATATTACTATCACTCGTATAATCAACATGTGAGCCAACAACGTAGTTTGGTTGTACATCGTCATGCATCTCGTGTTCTTCATGATGTTCACAAACAGCATCCTGATATTGATCATGGTCGTATACCTCAGATAGAATGTTTGAATCATATAACGGACCGGCTTTATCATAAACAGGATCTGCAGATGATAGATTAGCCATGAACATAGTTTGTGCCGTGGGAGCCTCATTAACATTAGAATCAAAAGCATCACAGTCATGAGCTTGAAACACATTATCCACATTGAGTGCTAAATCCTGAACCAGTTGCTCATCCACATCTTCATCAACAACGTTGTCTTGTCCACCTGCAAGAAATAGTAACTGTTCTTCATCCAATGCCACCCCATTCTCCTGAGCTTGCATCAGTAACATCTTGTCTTTGAAGTATTCAGAGTTTTGTGGTCGCTTGGGCTGAGTGCAGTTCCTTGCTACGTGGCCTATACCATTGCAGTTGTAGCACTTAACATGCCTTGCTTGACATGGATTAGCATTCCCGACTCTGTTCTGAGATCCCTCATAACCAGCTGTACCTGCACCCCGTGCATTGTTACCATGTCCTCTATTCTGTCGACCCTGAACATTCTGAACCACAACCCTGCCGTCTTGAACTGTGGCTTGGTTCCTAGGATTTGATAAAGTTCTGAGTTGATTGTTTGTTTGAGGAAGGTATGTCTTGTATGATTGGGTGAGAAGGGTAAGTGTATTGGTTAAATTCTCAATTAAGTTGTCTGTTGGAGAGAGTCCCGAATCAAATTGAGAGTTGTCAGCAAAGTGTGGTGGAACATATGTGGATGATGGATTTGTAGATGATTATGAATTATACTATTGAGGTGCAACATTGGATATCAAGGCGAGAGGATCAACTGTGTGTTGAGTAAATCGGTCCAACAGCATTTTGTTCTCATTGGCATATGCCTTGTGCTGCTTTAGATAAGCATACAGTTGATCATAGTTGGAGTCCCTCAAGCCTATGTTGAGTTTCACTGTTGTTACAAATCTACCCCCATTCTGGCAACATGTTATTAACAAACTTAGAATTCAACTGCATTTTGGACATGGTCATCTTGATGTTATGCATGTCGTTGATGAGTTTGGAAAACCGGACATAGTAATCATGAATAGTCTCTCCTTTGTGCTAACGAAAGTGTTTGAAGTCATCATACAGTTGTGATTCATGGTCTTCTTTTGTTAATTCCGAACCTTCCAGGAGCATCTTCACATTTCAATATGTCTTGGTATCGTGTAATGATTGTAGCTGAGAGTAGATATCTTTGGAAACCCTTGAAGTAGGATGTTGTTGCCCCGGCTCCCCTCCGAATGTCGCATTTGTTCCTTTCCTTATCTTCAGGAGGAAAAGATCTCAGAATAGACTCGAGGTCATTCTGGACCTAGGGCACCTTCAGTTCCTTCAGCAAGTGTTTCCCGAAAAGTCCCCATTTGAAATGGTCCTTCATCAATTGACTTCAGAATGTTCACACCATTCTCTTTACCTCGACAATACAGTCGAATACGTTGTTGCCATGATGCAAAGTCAGTTCTATCAAGCATAGGTGGTCGGGTATCAGAACCGGCACATTGGATGTCTTCCGAAAGATTAGCCATCTTAATTGATTGTGAAATGATTAAGTTGATCGAACAATGATTAGTGATTGTATGTTAAAAGTGATGATTGTTTGTTAGATTAGGTGATATGTTGTTTAATTATGATTTGGTTTGGTTGAAATGAGTTAAACAAATCTTAGTGAAGAGCCTTAGACAAATCTTAATTTGTTGGAGACAAAACGCAGTGAAGAAGAAATTTTGCCAGAGTTTCTTTCTACCAAAATGCAATGAAGGTCTTCAAAAATAGACAAATCGCAGGAGGAAAATCGCAGAGAAGAACCTTAGACAAAACGCAGTCAATTCTTGAGACAAAACGCAACCAATAAATGAAATAGGCAGAGTTCCTCCTAGGCAAAACGCAATATGGGTCTTCAAATAGGCAAAACGCAGAAGCAAATCTCAACCTGTAAAATAAACCAAAATGCAAGAGACAAAACGCAGTCTCTAATAAGACAAAACGCAGTACTGTTGTCCTTCATAAACCGACAAAACGCGGTGTCCTTTTTCTGACAAAACGCAGGAGACAAAACGCAATGAAGAATTTGGCCAGAGAGATAAAATGCAATGATGAAAAATACGACTTTTTCCACCTAAAAACACCTAAAAATCACCCTTTTGAACGTTTTTGCTTGGTTTCTTTTGCACAAATTGATCCTAGAAGGTTATAACAACTATAAAAACACCAACTTTAACATCACAAACGTGAGAATTAAAGAGTGTCAAGAATGAGACCATAAACCTTCAAAAACCAAACTTTTGATTTAATCTAACCAAGAAAACGCACACACAATCTAGCTAATCATCTCATGTGCTCTGATATTAATTGTAGTATATTAGATATCATAACACAATCAATGATCTAGGGGTTAGCTGAATTTGTTGAGAGAGAAAGTGAGTTCTAGTGAGAGAAACTACACCTTATGTGTGTTTGTGATAAAATGAACAACCAACCCCTTCCCATGGCTGGAAAGGGGGTATAAATACAAGTGTTTTGTGCCCCTAAGTGGGCTATGGAGTGGGCTAACATGTGGGTAAAGACCCGGCCCAACACCATAAGTCATACGGTAATTAGACGATTAATATTAATGCTACGAGTTAACCCATGCTAGACATTACACGGGGTGACCGAGTCTTTTACATGGATTTTCATAATCCTAACAAGGGCAGCAAACATAAAAATTTCCAGCATAACCTGCATGATCCCTAATCTGTTTGCCTGCACATATAATCAGAGTATTAACACCCAATAGAAGTCATTGTCATAGTGAAACTATAGTGAAAAATTTATAATTTGTGAAGTAACTATTTCAATATAAGTGTAAAAATAGTAGGAAGATCTCTGCATTTTCTCAATACACTCCAGCCGTTTTCCTTTTCACGTACCTTGTACATTAACCAAAATGATCATAGCTTTACAAAACCAAATGCTAAAAGCAAACAAAACTTTATTTGTAATGGACAAAGTCACATACCCACGGGGTGTTTGTTTTGGCTTATATAGGCGGCTTATGGGTTATTTGGTTCAGGCACCAAACAACCCATCACATTTTTTGACAGAGAAAACATCAACTAAACACCCCCGTTTTGAGAGAAAAAATAGCAACCAATCACCCCATTTTGGCAACAAAAACAGCAAGCCAAGCAGCCCTAAAACAGTCATGTTTTGACAACAACCAAACACCCTTTTTTACTTGAAAAACAACAAACAAAACAGCCCAAAACAACCCATGTTTTGACTGCAAAACAGCATCCAAACACCCTTTTTATCATATTCCAAAACACCCTTATATATGACTAAAAAAGAGTCTCCCAGACCCGAAAGATATGAAATGATATACTTTTACACTAACACCGCTCAAATCCCACAAGATCCATGGGTCCATTAAAGTTTATTTTAACAATTCGAGTCTATTTGGAAGTTTATTTTTCTTTCTTATCCAATTACTTGTTATGTATTCTAAAATTAAGTCTAAAATATACTACATGCGCCAAATGTGCATCACGATGTTCGGAGTCGCATTCCCATAAGAAGAGCTATGATTTAAATTGTACACGTAGGGTGCTCGCAGGAACATGTTTATGCATTATCATGCTACTTAAATATGCATATTATGGCTGACAAAAAAAATTGTTAGAAGGTTTATAGATATACCTTTTGATCCAAATCAAGCGTCTTACTCGTTGGCACAGATACATTTTGTAGAGAACCCGAAATCATTGTTGTTAATATCAACATCCAACAAATCCTTAACCCTAAGCTCCCTCTTCAAAACCCAATTCGCAACCCTGTTATGCCTCTAATCAGTTTTCGCTTCATAAAAGTAAACAAAAAAACGCGCAGTACTAACCTGCAGAAAATGGGATTGCAAGGTTATAAAACCTGGTGCTTAAATAAGTGAAGACTGTTACAAAAGATAACTGTTATTGAAGGGTCTGTAGATTTCATTAACTTACTCGCGATAGTGTATATCAACCGGCTTTTTAAATACTAAAAAGTCTATTTTGTTTTAGGACATCTATATATACAAAGATTGAAATAAGCAAAAGCCTAAAACAAACAAACTTGGCCACTGCAGTCTGCAAGTACCTTCATGTTCAGGACCTACTGGGTTGTCTACTTTTGCTTGTCATTTAATTTTATTTATTCAGGTTCATGCTAGTAATCAAACTCTTTAAAACCTCAATATATATTTCCTTTATTAATATATAAAAAATAAGAACGGGACAAAAGCCGTATTTATAATAGAAGACACCTGATGGAAGTTACATGAAATCCTTCTAAATAAGAAGGGGTCAAAAGCCTAAAACAATTTCTAAAACTTCATGTTCAGGAAATATACACACAAAACTACAATAAGGCGTTGCAAGGATGAATACCTACATTACATGCAGGAAGCTTTTCAGGCGTTGCAAGGATGAATTATATAGTCTACTCTCCTGATTGTAATTGAATAATATAGTCTACAATAAGGATTTCAAGTATCTATTCTTAAGGATTTCAAGTATCTATTCAAGCCAAAACTACAATAAGGTTTTGTGATAAGTAAGCAATTATCTTCTTCAGTTACTTAAAATAAGAAATAAGAACGTGTCAAAAGCCGTATTATAAATATATTTATAATGTTACCTGATATGAAGATTGTTACCTGATACGTAAGAAATAAGAAATAAGTAAGCAATCCTTCTAAAAATTTAAAGGCTCGCCTAATATAAAGAATGTTACCTGTTGTACACGCATACAGTTAAGATAGCCCAAAATGTGTTCTTCTTTGAGGACGGACTATTGTGGACTGTATATTTCAGGGTCAAGTTGACTCACTGGTGGGTGGACTTTTAAGTTTCTCTACGCTGACAGGGTTGACCCCAACAAGTGCTTGGCGAGCAAATTCATCATCACGCGACCATGAGAATCTGTCCTCTGCACATTAAAATACAGTTATAAAAATATAACTTTACCCAACCCCAATTTGGCATCTGAATAAGTGCCGCTCAAAAACATAAATATGAAGAAAATGAAAGCAAAATTTAAGAAAATGAAAGCAAATTGGCGTTTCGATTCGAATCTGAAAGCAAATTTGAAGAAAATAAGTTAAGCAAGGTTTATAGGATTTATATAATCTGGTGATTTATATAAAATTAGGTAGCTTGTTAGCTGGAAAATAGGCATAAGAGCAGATGAGCATGTGTCTTGTGGAAAATTTGTTAAAAATAGAAGAGCAAATGCAAGTTTGGACATGTATAAAAAATTATCCACTCGTGCCTAAAACCTTGTTAGACACATGGTATGGTATGGTTCCCGACTTCTTTCTTGTCCATGCCTATAAAGTTAAAACATATCAAAGTGAGTTCAAAAAGCTGATAAGGGCAACTTTTGGGGCTTATCAGTTTATGTTTATGGCGTAAACCATAAGCTAAAGGTGACCAGGTAATGTTTTATCATTTTGGACAAAACACTTCCAAAACGGCAACAAATCAATAACAGAAATCAATCGAAAGAATGTCATGACATACTGGGTCACAAAACCTACTGTGGACTCTCTTAACTTAGGAAAAGTGGTGAGAGCACCATTGACCACCTAACTTTCCGAACCTACAATACATGTTACAATAAGGAATTAACACGCTTCATAGCAGACCATCTTTTAGGTGCACGGCAAGAGTCAAAAACTCTACGGCTTATTCGTAAACGGTTTTCATGCCCTTTTTTATTTATCTCAACTCGCGAGAGGAAGATGTCCCTGCACCCACCAATTAATTCTAAAGAAATTAATGTCTTTTCCATATCTACACCTAAATCAAAACCTACTGTCTCCTCCTTAGCATTATTCCTTTTCTAGTCAAAGTCCATCTAGAAAATGTCTCATTTTCTACATAAAACCTAATTTTTTTAGAATAAGAAAAGAGAAACTTCACCCACTTAATTAACAGACCATAATAAACACATAAACACTTAATTAACAATTTATAAACACTAATTATCACAAATCAACCTAAAGAAGAATACCAATTGAATATAAACAATCGATTAAGATATAAAGATATATAATGTTCTGAAAGTCTCAAGGCGCACTAAGGCGCAAAGGGGGTCAATGAGCCTTGAGGCGAGGCACATACCAAAGCGCGGGATTCATAAATATGAGTCGCACTAAATACACTAATTTTTTTATGGCATATGTCACACTTTTATGCAGATTGAATAAAACAAAATAAAATTTGAGATACTTAATAGTTAATACATCTAATAAAGCTCAGGTCTGGCAGGGTATTATCGTAGGTTCATAGAGAACTTTTCTAAGATTGCTAAATTCCTGACTGTTTTGACTCGGAAGAGTAAGACATTTGATTGGGGTAAGGAGCAGGAAAGAACATTTCAAACTTCTGATGGATAAGTGTGAATGCCCTTTCTAGCTCTCACGGTGTGGACCAAAAGATTTTGTTATTTCAGTGCACTTTGTGATGCGTTCCGACTTAGGACTAGGTTGTGTGTTGAATGTAGAGAGGTTAAGGTGATAGCATAGCACTAGGTAGTTGAAAATCCATGACAGAAGAATTACCACCACCAATGATTTGAATTGGGTGTTGGTTATTTTTGCACTTAAGATTTGGAGACATTAATTATATGGACCAAAGAGTGTTCATATATACGATTGTTAAGAAACAAGATCACTTTCACTTCACAATTTGATACCAAGAAAAATAGTAAAGAGAAAAAATGAATTAAAAGCTAGAGAGGAAAGTAGGAGAGAAGAAAAAGAGGACATGGTTAATTTCTTTGTAAAATGAGAAAAACAAAATGAACAAACACCCTCTCCACACTTGGAGAAGGGTTTATTTTTATTCTTATACCATGAGGCCTACATGCCTATGGATTTTCTATGGGTCAGGCTCGGGATTACTTCGCTTTTAGCCCATAACACGTTGACCCAATAGAATTAACATAAGCACGTCCTGTTTCACCCTTTCTAGCCTATTTCAAATTACATAAATTAAAGATCATGAACCTAATATTCATTAATGAAACGAACTTCATTGTACGACTTATTATTTTGAGGCTAACAATCTCCCCGAAAGTGCCGTTCATTGTATGGACCACTCCTCTCATGAGATCAAATGAGATTGCTTTTGTCGTTAAGTCTCCTGTGATCTTGGTCTATGTCTTTGTTGTAGGCTTGTTCCTTCATGCTATGTGATATTTGATCTTAAGCCTTTGTCATTTTCTTTCGACTTCGTCTTTACATCTGAGATCTTTAAATCTTTATCCTTCAGTCTTGATTGTATTTGCCACTTTGCGATCTGTATCTTTGACCAACATGCTCATACTTTGCATCATCTTGAAAGCTCTCTAATAATCTCCCCTGAAGCTTGGTTTCTGAGGAGTTATCTTTAATATCAGAGTTTGCGGAAGTCTTTGTCTTTAATTCTTGAGCTTTCTTGAAATTTTGAATCTTGATGCTTATAGTATGTCTTTGTAGTTTGAGCATGAACATGTGGTAATGAATCGGACTCTGCTAGAATGAGGCTGCAACACCGTCATTTGTAACTGCATTTTAATGTTAGTAATAAACAGTAGATATGGACGAATATGGCTTTGTCATTCGTCGAGATTCGGTTGCTTTAACCTCCGATTCCGTAAGGACCATTTTACAGTATAAATATTGTACCTGTGATCTGGTTAGGTTCAATTTAGAAGAACCTCTTGGTTAGGGTTTCCAGCTCAAAAGTGTTAGATCATCTAAGCAGATGCATTAGATTCACCGTACTTGCTTGTTCTCACTACCGAAACGTCTCAAAGCAGATAACACGATATGAGTGAATCAGATAGTTACTATCTTTTTGATTGAGTCGTCAATTATTTACTGGGACCATATTCGATATCCAGTTAACACAAGCTTGAGTCATTAGGAATCTGGAAAGTCACTACCAAGAGCTTGTTTGATGTTTAGCTCAAGCGTGGGTAAGAATTTCCCATCTTCCACTGTGAATACTTGAGTATCACTCGGATGTTCTGGCTAAAATCACAAGGATAAATTGATGACATCAAATAAGTCACTTGATTATATCATTTATCCTATTATTTTGCCCACTTTTATATTAAATTATTGCATTATTTGGTCTTAATTATTGCTTTTAAAGTTGATAAATGCAGTAATTCATGATGTTTTGTGAGACAGCTAATAGAGGCATTATTTAGAGCTAAAACGAAGTCATTGAAGATTTCCGCTAAAATTCACCAATACACGTATCCTATTAAGAGATTACGGCGTATCTTCGCCAAGATCTTCAACAAGAAAAACGCATTTGACCAATTTCCCAATACGGCGTATTCACTCTGTCTACATTCGGCACGTAATTTTTTTTTTTTTCACATGAAGATAAAACTATTCGAAGAAGATAAGTTACAGTTTATCAAGTAAATTGGGATATTGATATCAAAGACTTTATTACGAACGTAGGAACACTCCAAGGAATTCTAGACCAATTAAGCCCGTATCGGACTTACGGGATACGGGCGGTTATCGAGTCTTTTTCAGGCACTATAAATAGAAGAATCAAAAAATGAGTTTTCGTGTGTGCAATATAACATTCTTTTATAATATACTCACTAAAAGGACAAATTTTTGAAGAGAAGATCAACCACCAAGGTCAAGCATTGATCACGAATCCATATAAGACATCGTGTTATTTTTCTCTCTTAATCATTCAAATTTCTATTTGTTTGATTAAGATTGTATAATTACATCGGTTGTGGGCAAATTACCTTTGATGTTAGCCTTCTTAATGAAAGTTCAATGTTTGGTTTGTTTCAAAAATCGATTTCTTAATTATATCATGTCTTGTTTAATTATGTTTATCACACTCATATATTTATTAACGTTGAATATGCGACCTATCATCATTTAAACTTGATCTAGTGATACGACCAAGGTCAAGTTATCTAGATACTGGGATAGCTCTCCATCATGTGTTTCATATTACTGGACATAGTGATCACAAATAACGTTCAGTCTTTGTCGTTGAATTATGAACTTAGTTGGATAGGTAGGTGACCCATTTATGTTTAGCAATCATGCTGTTAATTTACTGATAAAGATTGGAATAGTGGACTACTAGTGATCGTCAAACAATAAGTGGGTAAAATCCCGTTGGGCTAGGGTTTTAACATGATCACCACTGCTTTAATTCTCTAAGATAGATTATAATTAAACTAAAGGATGCTTTATGCGGATGCGTTAATTGTGACAGGATTAATCGTGTCTAGGTCTTAGGATGATGTCCCGCCTAAGTCTTAAGAATGATATGCGCTTCGAGATGTTAGCTAAAATCATTGCACTAAACAAACAAACCAACATTTAATGGGATTTAATATGGCTAATATGGTTTTCTATCATTTGGCTTGTACCGTTTTTCTATCTTCTAATCTTCTTCTTTTGTATTTATTGTGTATTCAATTGGTATTTGTTTCCACCAAACATGTGTCAGTCTCTTAGGCTGAACCCCCCATATCATTAGACAACGTACATAGCATAGGTTTAACCAGTAAATAAACTAATTAAAATACTGATAGAATATAGGATTAATTTCCAAATTCTTTTAGTGTTCGACACCTAGACTTATCGCGAAACTCCATCTTGGCTGGGTATTATGCTCGTTAAAGTGTTGTTTTGGTTTGTTGGTCTAAATATAAATTTAAAACTTTGATAATCAAATAATTGACCCATAAAAAAGTTATTATATATTTTATAAAAAAGTTTTTATATATTCTATTAAAAAGTTATATAAATAACAATAAAAAACAAGTTATTTTTTTTATTTTTGTTGATTCTCCGGCGACATGTTGGTATGCGTTTAATTACACATACCTTTTACCTTTAAAAATGAGCTAAAATAACCAAAAACGGACTTAAAATGCCAAATATACGCTTGTTTTGCTAATTGTATTGTGCAGGAACGGATAACCAAGAAAAGGACGAAAAACAAAGCCAAAACGACAAAACTAGACTCGGAATGGAAAAGACTGTGAAAGACAAAGCCAAATCAAAGCAGAAAAGTCAACTGGTCAAAGTCAAAGTCAACCCAAGTCAACCCCGAGGCCAAAGTTCAAGAAATATAAGTTTAGGGGCTGAAATTGCCAAACCCTAAACTTATATAAAAAAGGAGAAAAGAGGAAAAGAAAAGAGAAGGGTAAATTTTGCAATTTGCCCAAAGTAACAAGTAGGGGGGCAAAACTGCCAACCCCCCTAACTTGTACACCAAAGGGACGAAATTTGAAAAGAGTTATATAACTCTTGGGGACTTGTTTTGCCAAGTCCCCAAAAGTTATATAACAACAAGGACTGTGGGTGCAATAACACCATTAACCTTGAGGGGCCACTTTTGCCAAATCCACAAACACACACTCTGTTATACCTCAAACAAACTTTCCCGCCTTTCTTTTTCCCCCCAAAAACAATCACGGGTTTGTTAACCCATTTTTACCCCGTAGACCTTCACCACCACCATGGGTAATCACCTCCCCCCTCCTCCACTACCTTTCCCAGCTGTGAGATTGCCAAGTTGGCAATCCCACGCTCCCAAGACCAATGTATCCTACGACGCGAAGATGAATTTTTGATGGAAATTGGAGGGCAAAGATGTTTTGCATTCCCCCCTCACACTAACTACACAAGAAACTCACTATAAAAGAGATGAAGACAGAAATTAAGAGTATTAGTTTTAGTTTTTCAATTTCCTTTGTAATTTTCTAAATTTATGCACTGTTCATGCAATTAAGTTTCAAAAATCTTTCAATTTGAGTTTAGTACTTTGTTACTACATTTGTACTCTTCTTTAGTTATTAATGAAGCAAGTTAAATCGTGTTTACGTTTTAAATTTCAAGGAATAAGCCATTTTTTAGCAATAAGCTCGTAATAAGCTGTTTTTAGCTTATTGCATTTTCTTAAGCTCAAAAGTTATACACAACTTGTTAAAAGCTTATATAAACTGTCTTTGTTCATTTATGTTCAATACCTTCCTTTTTCATTCAAGTTCATTCAAGTTTGGAAGCTCAAGGAGGTAATAAGCTCCCAAGAGCTTATTGAGCTTTTAAGCTCAGGTTTAGAGGCAAGGGCCACTTAGGTGTATGTTTTTAAGCCACTCACTCAACAAGAGTGGCTTTGGGTTCTGAGACAACAAATTTCTCAGGTTTAATTCCTCAAGCCTCAATTTAGCTTAATTTTAGCTTTATCAATTGCTTATTTCTATTCAATCTTGTTTAATTCTCTTCAAATATGTTTGTTCAGACTTCATTCCTAGCTGTTTTCAGTTTTCAATAGATTTAGTGTGTTTAATCTCAGTTTCTCTTTTAAAAATGTCACTTAAGTAATATAAGCTAGGAGAGAAAGTAGCTTATTTCTCTTAATAAGCTATAGGTTTTCCTGTTAAGAGTAGCCTTAATTAGGTAAACATAGTATGAGTATATAAAAGGTATTAGTGTGGTTTAGTTTTTAAACAGTTTTTTTAAGCTCACTTTAGTTGGCAGTTTTAAGTACAGAGGGTGTTTGGCATAAGCCTTAAAATGGGTTAAAACAGGTCTTGGTATGGGTTATGATCATTAGGTTGGTTTTAGTTCAAGTTGTTAAGCTCATTTAAGCTGATTTTAAAAGGTTTTCAGTTTGAAAACTGTTTTTCAAAGTTTTTGCAAATAATTTTGAAACTGTGAGATTTTTCTTATCATACCACATAAGAGCTTATCCAAATAAGCACTTGTGAGTGTGACTTTAAGTGTCAAAAGGGGTGTTATTGTGTCTAAAATAAAGTTTTCAACAAGCTGTTTGATCCTTTGAACTTGTAAAGTCAAAGACCACCCAAGTTCCCTTTATGTCACAGTTTTTAAAAATCCAAGACCCTTTTTCATAATCAAAAATCAGCAAGTGTTTAAGCTTTAAACTAAAAATTGGTGCACAGTCCCTTTCATATGAGCACTCCATCTGATTTAAGCTTAATTTTTGTTTAGGAGCTTATTTGACAGCTTTTTATAAGCTGTCAAATAAGCCCTTGAGGCTAACCTTAAGGCTCCCCTGGTGCAAAGGGGAGACTTTAAGTCCCTCATTCTTAGCTTTTTGTCTTATAAAGCCCAAGCTTCTTGGCTTATTTAGAGAGCTTATAACCCCTTGTATAAGCTCTCTAAATTTCAGCTTTTAAGAAGCTTGTTTGTTGGCTTATTTCTAAGCCAAAACTTGGCATTTGACTGTTTTTGCATAACTTAGGCTGAGGGATTGCTTATTTTTGATTCTGGCTTATTGAGCTCACCCCATTGCCCAAATTGTCTCCTAGTAGCTTATCTAGGTTAGCTAGTTAGTTGTTAAGCTTATTTTTCCTTTACCTAGCTTATTTGCCCAAGTGACTTAGTAAAATTTTAGCTTTTAGGCTTATTTCAGTTTCTGTCACTTAAGCCCCTTCTAACAGCTTATTTAGTATAGCTTCTCCTTTTCTTTTGAGCTTACCTAGGTTAGTTTAGACCCCTTAGCTTATTTTAGTCTTTTGTCCTAGTTTAATTCGACCCTAAGTCTAAAAAGACTTAGCTCTTTTTTGCTTTTAAGCCATTTAAGCTAAACAGCCAAGTTTAAGCTTATTTTTAGGCTTATTTACAGCTTTTCATAAAAAGCTCTAGTTGACAAAGTTGTTAAGCCCCACGAGCTTAACAACTTTGCCTCTTTGAGTTTTCGAAAAAAAAAAAAAGGGGAAGACACTTGGTCCGGGTGAGCAAGACTCGAACCCGGGACCAAGCGATACATCCCCTTTATAACACACACCACTTACCACTGCGCCCTTGGGTCTTTTTCGTTAAAGACTCAAGGGACTTTAAACTTATAGTGGTTTTGTCCAAATAAGCTTATAAGCTGAAATAAGCTTATTGCGGGCTTATTACTTAAGCTGTGTTGTGTTTTTCATTTTTCGTAGGAACTTTATAGAGTAAAGTATTTTTTGTAAATTTTTCAGAATTTTTAGTAATCGTTTAATATTTTTTATAATTTAATTTAGATAAAAGTTTATTTAATTCATAAAAAATACAAAAATTATCAAAAAAATATTTTGCTTTTTTAGAAAATTTTCTTTTATCATCTAGTTTGTAGGAAAAATATAAAAGTTTTCGTAGGGTCATTTTTACAACTTTTCCTCTTTTAAAGAACGGTCCGGGTGCGGGATTTTGTTTTGACTCGTTTTTGGGTCAAACGAACTCCGTTTTCGGTCTAGTCTTTTTCATTCTTCGTTATTTGATCCCTAGAGTAGTTTATAGAACAAGATATCTTCGTAGGATTATTTTTAAAGATTTTAGGTTTTCCCCATTTTTCGGGGTTCGGGCTCTCGTATTCTAGTTTAATTTCAGTAATTTCCGAGGTTTTTCTTAACGTTTAAAGTCCTATTATCTAATTTGACTTTTTTCAACTTCCCAACCATTCCTTCCTTCAAACACAAATCTTCGATCGTATCGATTTGTTACATAAGGTTGCTATTTTTTGTAATAGCCTTTGTTAAGTAAAATTGTTATCTTTGTTTTTTAATAATCTTTTTTAGTTATCGTTTGGCCGTTCGGCTATTAAACTGGGCTTGCAATCCGCTTACGTTTGTTGAGCTGATTTTTAGGTTGCTCATCCTTATTTGGTTTTTGAACAAATAAAGTTAATTATGGGGTCGTACTCGTTCCTGTGACGTGTGTGTTTGTGTGCATGTGTGCGTGTCTTACCGTATGCATGAAATATGACAAGTTTTTTTTTGAAAATTTGTGAAGGTAGCTAGGCTACACATGGCATTTAATAATTTTAAAATATGTCATTACATAATACTAAATGAAAATTACACCAACCGCTAGTGCGGTTTTACATTGACTAGGGTACTTACATGATAGGAATTTAAAGATAACATTTTTAGGTCTTGAACGTTCCACGTGCTCAGGAGTATATCTCCGCTTTCGTTCCTGAGCTTGTATGCTCCCTTCCCGAGTGCTTCTACCACTTCGTATGGTTTGATGACCTCAAATAACGTCACTTTATTATATCATTTATCCCATCTGTTTTGCCCACTTTTGTATAATTATTGCATTATTTGGTACTTAATTGCTTTAAAGTTGATAAATGCAGTAATTCATGAGTGTTTTGTGAAGACAATGTAAAAGGCACATAATTTGGAGCTAAAACGAAGATATTTGAAGATTGCTAATTTTTCACCAATACGCCGTATCCAACAAAAGAGATACGGCGTATCAGCGCCAAGACTTCACAAGAAAACGCGTTTGACCAATTCCCAATACGGCATATCCTTTCTATCTACATACGACGTATCCATGAAGATAACTATTCGAAGATACAGTAAATCAAGAAATTGGGAATGATATCACTGATTGATTATGAACATAGCGCGCACTCCAAGAAATCCAGCCCAATACGCTGTATCGACCTTGCCAGATACGGCGTATCGAGTCTTTTTTAAACACTATAAATAGAAGACTCAAAAATGAGTTTTCAGTGTGCAATATCATATTCTTTATACCATACTTACTAAAGACGAATTTTAGAAGAGAAGATCAGCCACCAAGGTCAAGCATTGATCACGAATCCATAGAAGACATCGTGTAATTTTTACTCTCTTAATTGTTTGATTTTAATTGTTTGATTACGCTTGTATAATTACAATGGTCGTGGGCTAATACCCTCGGGTATTAGCCATCTTAATGAAAGTTCAATGTTTGGTTTGTTTTAAAATCGATTTCTTAATTTATCGTTGATTGTTTAATTATGTTTATCACCTCATACTTGTTTATGTGTTTGAATATGCGACCTATCATTCAACTGGATCTAGTGATACGGACCAAGTAATCTAGATACCGGGATAGCTCTCCATATCATGTTTTATATTACTGAACCAATAGTTACACAATAACATTCTGTCTTTATCTTTAAATTATGAGCTGATTTGGACCGGTAGGTGACCCATTTATGTTTCAGCAATCATGCTCTTAATTGACTGATAAAGATTAGAATAGTGGACTACCTGTATATAAAACACCGTCAAACAATAAGTGGGTAAAGTCCCGTTGGGCTAGGGTTTTAACAGGATCACCACTGCTTGGATTCCCTAAGATAGATTATAAATAAACTAAAGGATGCTTTATGCAGATGCGTTAATTTGACAGGATTAATCATGTCTAGGTCTTAGGATGATGTCCCGCCTAAGTCTTAAGAATGATATGCCGCTTCGAGATAAGT
>BQNB010067576.1:3197-34154 GCA_026074375.1 Tanacetum coccineum | reverse complement strand
ATGGTTTTATAAACGAAGAGGTTTATGTTGCTCAACCTTCGGGGTTCATTGATTTTCAAAAACCAAACTATGTTTATAAACTCAAGAAGGCATTATATGGTCTTAAGCAAGCTCCTAAAGCTTGGTATGATAGTTGATATGTGTGAAAACACATATCCGTTTTATGTCAAAATGGCCTAAAAAGAAAAAATTGTGCTTAAAATGCTTGAATATTGCTTGTTTTGTCTTTGTGGTTGTGTAGGTACGAATAATGCAAAAATCTTAAGAAAACGGTCAAAACTGGACAATCACGAGCACGAGAACGAAATTGAGTGTGCAAAAGTCGAAGAATGCTATCAAGGTCAACAAAAGTCAACCTTCAGTCAAACACGGTCAACACTAAATGACAAAAATCCTAAAAATACCAAACCAGTCCCTCATAATTAACCAAATTACAAAAACAATCCCTAAACCCTAACGGTGTTAACTCTTATAATTGTAAGAGTTAACACCCGTTAACTTTCTTCTAACACTAAGCCCAAGCCCAAGACACACCCCGTGGCCCAAAACCTTTTGTTATAACCAAAAGCCCAAAACTATTTTTACCCGGGTCAACCAAAGTCAAACTTTCCCTTTTATAAAAGTAAAAACGCAGGAAGAACAGTTACCACTGTTCACTGTCTTCCCGTTTTACCTCGGGTTCAAACCAAAGGGCAAATGAAAATTGACTATGTGGCCATGTAATTCAAGTGGTAAAGGACACCTTGGCAGAGTTATACATCACCAAACGCTCCCATTGGTGGAAACCCAAAAGGGAATGACACGCGGATGCAAGGAAACACACCAAGATCTAGTATTTTGTACTGAAAGGCGTACAAAAGAAGCACAAGAGGGTCACATCACGGATTGCCATGCTGGCAATCCGTGTGCTCATCAAAACGATCTAAGGGCCAAGATTAGAGAGCAAATGATTGAGAAGAATGAAGGGCATGGATTTATGGAGCATCTAACAGACTCAGGGGCCTAGAAGCTTCTCCCAGGCAGTATAAATACAAGCAAAGCCTCATTCACACGGGATCATCTAGGAGTAGCTTATAAAATTAGCTTATTTAAATTAGCTTTTGTAATTTTCATTTAAAATGTTTTAGCTTAATGTCTTCTTAAATGTAATTTCCTTTTCAAGAATTGTACTCAACTTTTTCATTAATAGAATTCGTATTTGACTTTCTCAAATTCACCTAAAACTTTGTTTAATAAGCTTTTAATGTTCTATAAGCTCCTAATAAGCTCATACAAGCTCTTTGAGTCTCTAAGCTCAAATTGAGCTATTAATAAGCTCTTAATAAACTTAAATCTTAAAATCAGCTTAACACCTTGGCTTATTGGATTTTGAGCTTTTTGGAAGATGAGCTAACCATGGAAGAGCTCATAAGGACTTTTACTGGCTTATTCTCAATAAGTCAGAGCTTGTAGACAGCTCAATTGAGCCTTTTATTGCCTTTGTTTAGCTAAGGCCTTTGTAAGTTTTCCTTAACCTTTCTGTCTTTAAATTCCTAGTCTAGATTTGCTTATTCTGCTTATTTTCTAGCTTATTTGTGCTTAATACTGTTTCATTGAGCTTATTGATAATGTTTGATCATCTGTTTTTAGCTTTTGTAGTTTAGATCTTAGTTTTTCATATTTTGTCTTAAAAATCATTAAAAATCCAAAAATAAGTAGCTTAACTCTTAGTTCTTTGTTTCTGGCTTATTTGCTTATTCATATAGGTTCATTGGATTTGTCATAAGCTATTTGTTATCTGGTATTTAGGTTTTAAGCTCTTAATTTCATTTTCATAAGCTTAAATGGTATTGAGTATGGTTAAAGGACTGTTTGGCACAGCAGTACTAACTGAGAGTTAGTACTGCTTGTGTTATTTTGGTTTCTTAATTTGAATTTGAAGTTCATTTGCAGGATCATAAGTTAGGATTTTAGATAGTTGTTAGGGTTGATTAAAGTTTTCATAGGAAAGATTGATATAAGTTCAAAACTGCTAAGGTTTCTTTTGCATTTTAAGCTTGAATTGCTTCAAGTAGTTGTAATAACTTTATTTGCTTTTAGTTTTATGAATTATAAGTGTCAAAGCAAGTTTCTAGGCCTGCACTTGAGAAATCTTTGGTTCTAGTCTTTTAAGTGGTCAAATGCATCAGCAGCTTTAAACTGCAATTAGTCATTTTTAATCTAAATTTTCAGCTAGTTAAAATAACTTTTAGCTTTTCAAATTTCTTGCACAAGTATATTATAAGGTAGTTTAAGTATTTTTGAACTTATTTTAGCTTATTAAGCTTATTAGGTAATCTGTTTTTATCTTTCAATTAAGCAATTTGTCTATTTGAAATCCAAAAACCAATTAAGTATGTTCTAGGTTTCAAGGCTAATTTCATTTAGCCTTTTCATTAAGCACTTAGTTTTCAAAATAATTTTCAAAAGTAGATTAGAGTAGCTATTTAGTTATAGTATAAGCTTTAATAAGCTATTTCCTACAAGGATCCAAGAGCTTATCTAAAAATAAGCTCAAAGATCCATGTAGGGACTGTTTGGGTCTCAGGTTTTGTAAAGAGCTTATTTCAATTTTTATAGCTTAATTTCTTAAACTTTTTCTTAATTTGTTCTTAAGTTTGCTTAATATGTTAGTTTAATTTAGAATTGAGCTTATTAAGTCAGTAGTGTTAGCTTATTAACTTTCTCATTAAAAATCCAAAAATACCAAGTCAGTAGCCTGTAGTTTTTTTAGTGCTTTTTCTTTGCTTATCTGTTTTTCAAAATGAAATTGGTTTGCAATTCTAAGTAACTTAATAGCTATGCTTTAAGTAGGTAAAAAGCTTTTTGGCCTAAGGATCCACTTCTAAGCTTAAATATAAGCTCAAAAGTCTGCTTATTGAAAAATAAGCTCAAAGATCCCTGTAGGGATTGTTTGGGTCCTCAGGTTTGTCAATACTTATTATAAAATGTTTTTATAGCTTATATCTTAAACTTTTGCTAAATTTGTTCTTAAATTAGCTTATTATGATAGTTTAAAGTAGTTCTTAGCTTATTAAGTCATTGCAAGCTTATTCTAGTTCTTTTTAGTTAAACCAAAAGTGACTAAGTCAGTAGCTTGTAGCTTTTTCCTAAAAACTTTTAATATGCTATACTTTAGATTTCTTCAAATGTGTTTTCTTATTGTTTTAAGTAGATTTTTAGCTGTACTTTAAGAAGTTGAAAACTTTAACATTAAGTGTTTCCACAGCATTAGGAATTCAAGCTCAAAGAAAGCCATTAGGGCTGTTTGGTTAAATTTCCTCTTAAAAGCTTATATAGATTTTAAGCTTATGGCTTATATCTCTGTGCTTATTTCTATTAAGTTTAGCTCATTAGGTTAGTCTTAGTATATTAATAGCTTATTGTTTCGTTAATATAGCTTTATAGTTCTTAAATATTTGAAAAAGTCAAAAATAGAAGTTAAGTGTTTCTGTCAAGTTATAAGCTGTTTAACATCTTATTTAGGGCTTTTCACAAAACATTTCTTTTATAAAAAGTGCTTATTATCAGCTTTTCTAAAACTATTTTTTTATAAGTTTTCAAAAAAAAGGGAAGGTAGAAATCGGGGGTGAGCAAGACTCGAACCCCCGACCTCAACACCCTCTACCCCTTTTATAACACACACCACACACTCCACTACCAACACGCCCTGGGGTCTTTTTCGTTAAACATTTACACAATTTAATTCTTATACACGTTTTTCCATTTAAGCTTTATAAGTTGTTTTAGCTTATTACATAGCTTATTCAATAAGCTGTGTAATCAATCTTATTTTTCCTAGGTTCTAATTAGTTCAAGCTATTTTCTGTATTTTTTCTAGAATTTTTATAATTAGTTTAGTATTTTTAAACATTTATTTTTATTAAAAACTTTAAAAAATCATAAAAATAGAAAAATAATCAAAAAAATATAAATCTTTTTTAGAAAATTTTCTTTTATCATAAAGTTCTAGGAAAATTATTTTGCCTGCATCGTAGGGTTTAATTTGCAAAAATTTTCAATTTTTAAAAAACGGGATCGTTCCCGTTCTCATTTTTCGTGTATTAAAAAGCTCATTTCCCAACGTCCACCATTTTTGTTCTAGTTTTCTTAGAACTTACTTTTTAGTTAATTAGAGACTATTAAAAAAGAAAAATTCAATTAGGTTTAAATTAGAAATTTAGGGTTTTAACTTGCCGTTTAGAGTTACCCGTTTGCGTTTATAGTTAAAATTTTGAATTCCCGTTATTTGTTTTCAAGCTTAATTGTAATCATTTGGCTTATTTTAATTTGTAGAAAGTAGACAATCAAATCAATCTTTGTTTCCAATTCAAATCATTGTCCGAACAACAAACGTGGTTTCAATTTCACAAATCGTTGGGGAATAACGACCCGGGAATCATACTTCCCGGTTAATATACGCATTATATTATATATATTTGTAAAGATTTTCCTTATTACCTTTGTCCTCTAGGGTAATTTGGTAATTTTTCATCATATTATATATTTTATTATTACGTGTGTTGGTTTACTACGAATCACGAAGAAAACCTTACACAACTTTCGCTTATCTTGATTTCCAACACTAAGCTAGATGTCGAGTTCTAATCTTAGCTAGAACCAATCTACCACAACTTCACAACTTCATGACTTGATCACGACTACACAACTTCTTCACACCTTAGTTTTCTTCACACCACTACTTCACCAAGCCACTACTATAATCACACCTAACTAACACTACTAGGAAAGATCACCAAGATCTAACTATACTTACAACAATCACCAAGATCTAACAACCACACAACTTTACAAGATTTACAAATGATTTATAAGTTATGATATGGATGCAATAAGATTGCAACAACATACAAATGTGTAATACTTCTTCACTTGATGATGAAAATATTCTTTTTGCACTTGAAGAATTGAGCTTGGATCACTTGAAAACAAAGTTTTATGATTAAATGATCAAAGAATTTTAATGAGATGTGTGGGCTGTTTTTGATCAGAAAGAATGAGTGCAAAAGGTGAGAAAATAAAAGGGAAAGGTCCAGTATGTATAAGACAATCTGGAGGAGCGTCTACCTATGGACGGTCCCCTTAAATAGGTGGGCGGTCCCCTTAATTTTAAGGGGGCCGCCCGTGTATTAAAGGGAGAATTTTCTAGAACTTTTTAGCCGTTTTAAGTCCGAAAATTTGAATTTCAAAATGTTTATATTGAATAAAACATTTTTTTAATTGTAGAAAATATTTTGTAATGTTTATAAAAATGTTTACAACATTTTATAAAAGTGTGAGGTTGAATAAAAATTTCCTTTAATCATAAAATGCATTAAGCATTTATTTATTCATACATTTATGTGATATAATTTTTGAAATGAAAATTTACTACTAATTACTTGTTTACGTTTAATTTTACATTGAACGTTTTTATATTTTGTGATTATCAAAACGTAAAGATGTGAAAAATATTAGTAATGTTTTTAGGCATTATTTCTATCAACAGAATTGGTTACTATCGAATCTAAAGAGAAGCTTCTTAATCATACTGGTGTTGGTTCTTGGTTCACAAACATTAAGCCGGCCTCTAACTCTTTTGAATGTGATGAAAGGATCATTTGGGTTTCGATTGAAGTCCTACCTATCAAAGCATGGACTTCTAATTCGTTTCGTAATATTACCTCGCTGTGGGGGGAGATTGTGGAATAGGAAGACTCAGATTGGAATCAAGCTATGTTTCTGGACTACAAAAACGGTTAGAAGATTACAAAATTTCTAACATGTATCCCCTCCCCCCCCCCCCCCCCCCCCCCCACCCCCCGCGCAAGAAGGAGGAAAACATATGGGCAATTTGCAAGCAAAACATCAAAGAAAAAGATACGTCATTCATTTAGTGACAATGTGTGTGAACTACACACAAAGCATTCCATAAAAAGTAAAAACAATATGCTTTAGACGCAAATAATACATAAAGAAAAATCCTAATAGCCATAGGAATTATTTTGGACTTGCTTACGACCAAAAGGGTTTGACAATTAATTGGAGGCATATGACGAGATTAGTTTGTTGGAGATTTTGGAGTCGGAGGCGGTTGTGAAGGATAATATACTTTGAACTCTAGGTTGGTGGGCTAGAAGGTCGAGGTGAGGAGGAATTACAATCCAATTGATATCCTTCCACTAAACAAGGCAATTGTTTATTGGGTGAAGATGCAACAAGGACAATACTCAACAAGGTTTCACAACTTGGTTAATGTTGAGGGTGTGTGGTAGTATTGGAGAGTAATGATTAATGAGGGAATGTTGTTTTTGTTGACAAAGATGCAGGCTAAGAGGTTTGATAGTCATGTAGTTTTGATTAATGTCAATCTCAACAAGATTTCTCTACTTGAAGATAAGAGGTGGTGTGTGTTAATTTGGTTTGCCACTTTTAGGTGAGCTTGAGTGTGAGTAACATGTGAGTATAATGGGGTGCGATGGGAAGTGGAGATGGTGATACAAACATGTGGTGATGTGGGAGTGACCCTTAATTTAAGAGAGTATTAGGTTGACACTTATTGTGCGGAGCTTGAGTGTGAGTAACATGTGAATTGATGGGTGATATGATAAATGGAGGATGTGGAGACAACTTGTGAGATGTGGTAGTCCATCCCTAGATGTAAGGATTTAATAGTAATGCTTGAGTTTGGGTTATTGTTTTCTTGAGATGGCTCATGATGAGTGAGTGATTTAATTTTGGCATTGGATGTAGGTTAATTTGCATGAGCACATTAGAAGTGTTGCAAAGGTTTTAGTTTCTTCCTCAAAAAGGGTTTCATACTTAGTTTGGCTGGAGTTAGTAGAGAGATGTGATTGAGGGAGTATGAATGTGATGATGATTGGTCTGAGGATGTAAGTTATAGATGGAGTGAAAGGTTTTAAATAGGAAAAATAAACATTTAAAGGATCAAAACCAAGAAATGTTTGTGAATTTAAGAGAAACCAATAGCTAATTCCTAGTATGGGTATTTGGACAAAGAGGGGTAAAAATATGTTTTACCGTGATATGCTAGGCTTTATGGTCCCCATTAATTAGGTTGTCCCGGTCCCCTAAAGAGTAAGGGGACCCGCCCTATATGAATAAGGGTCAGCACGGGAAGACGGGCACCTACTGCTATTTCCAAGATTTCCCAAAAACTAATTTTTCTCAAAAGTTTATGTAGGGATATCTAGTTTTGAGAGGGGGGTAATTTGCAGTCAAGTCTCCAAGTCTATTATGGCAATTTAGATTTTTAGCAACATGGAAATTAAGATTCAACATTCTACAATATATATGACAGTTGTAGGAGTTAAAAATAATCACATAATTTTTGGCATATAATATAATTAATTGAAGACCAAAAAAGTGGAATTATCAAATAAAATAGTAACTAGATATAATGCACAAAGAATTTTTCTTGACACGAGGGTTAAGTTAAAAACGAACCAAACTTTTGTGCAAATACTAGTGTGTTGCCTAAGGTGTGCGAAAATGTGGAAGTAGCGATTGATATTTCGACAGCTAAGACATGTAAAAACCTAAAAAAATAAATCCAAATGCTCCTTTGATTTAATTTTTGCTCAACCAAGATTGTCCAAAAATAAATATAAGATTAGATACTTTTGACAATAAATCACAAAACATTATGCCTATAGTAAAAAAATTATTAGCATATCTCAACAATATACGAAAATTGACTTTCATGTGCATCCAGTTGAGAGAAATACTTTTTTAAAAAAATAATAGATTGGGATCTAGTATTTATATGTATAATGAGATAATGCAATAGATAGAAGAAATTTGTAAAAGGTTGCTTATAGACTTTTTCCTATCTTGTGTTCTTTTATGTACAATAGAAACGTAAACACAGAGGAGGAAAAAAAAATTTGGTACAGTTAGTTGGATTGAGCTCCCCTTTAGAGTCTGGCGTTCCCCCTTAAATTAAGGTGGGCCGCCCTTATATGAGATTAAGGGCAGCCACCGTTGAGACAAATTTTTCTCCAGATTTTTTTTGACAAACAGTTCTTTGATGATTATCATTTCTTTATTATGCCGAAACCTTAATCAATTTGTTCCATCATTCCTAGACCTAGACATAAGTAGTTAAATGGTTCACATTTAAGTGATTTAGTTAGAATATCGGCTATGTTGTCTTTCGATGAGACCTTTTCTATAGAGATATTTCGTGAGTGTTGAACGAGATTCTTACTTAATCGTATAGTCCCTTTGTTATCACAACATTATGACAAGTCGTGTAAACCTAACTCATGTCTACAGAGAGCTTGTTATTCATCCATAAAGGCTTTTTTGACATGCTTTCCCAGTGCTTACATATTCCGCTTCGGTTATGGAGATGGCAAGAGCGGTTTACTTCTTTGAAAACAAGATTTTAGGCAACATCCCATAAACGTGCAAACACCGCTAGTGGTCTTGCGATCTACATAATCTCCCGCATGATCCAAAGCCGATACAGTTATTTTGTTTCTATGCCGATCCCTGAGTATACCATAACCCTAAATTACGTAGATCCATTAATGTATCAGAAGATAACACTTTACCCCGCTTGTAGGTGAGAGTGTTATGGATCTTGAAAGCGTGCACAAAGGCAAACACTAATCCTGATTATCGGGTCTACATGCCATTAAAGTATAATAAACTACCTATCTATAGCCTCTATATTGAGAGTAATAATCATACGGACTCACCTTTTCGCTCTTGTGTTTGGTTTATGTAGACATAGGTGTTTTTCATTGCTTAGAGTCTTCTATCCAAATTTCTTAAGCATTACTTAATATATTATTGATTGATTAAAAATATCCATCATCATAATTTTTTTATTTGTTAATCCTAAGAAAAAATTTATTTCATCCCATCATACTCATTCAATTTCAAACTCATCACATGATATCGCTAAGGCAAAGTCACATATATTTCTTGACAAGTTGATTCCGAATATAATATCATCAACATATAATTTGACAATAATGAGGTTGAATTCTTATCTTTTTTGTGAAGAGTTGGTGTTCTCTACCATACCCACGTGAGTAATCATGTTTAATAAGAAAGGCTATTAATAGATATACTTCTATGTAAGACTTTTTCCATAGTGGTTTAAGACATTTTCGATGCAAATGAAATCCTACATCAATGTATAATTATGTATACACCAACTTATTTTTTCTTCGTCAACGTGAAGTTTCGTCGGCCATAAGCGAAATTTCCACTTTTATATTGGTTCAATGATAAATCTATGTGAAATAATGGTTTCCTAATTGAACAAATTCTGTTTAAAACTAGAAAAGCCAACAAATGACATATTTCTAGTGACTACCATATTTCACCTAACCGATCACTAATATTAAGTCTATAATCATATACCAATCCTATAAATTTACGTAAATTTAGATGAGTGAGACGTACTTAGCCTTCAATAGAAATTACTTTTAAAATCGTTCAGGTAGCAATCTTAAGGAGTGAGAATTATATGAGAATCCTATATGATTTCTTAATTTGTTTGACAAAGCCAAAGGATGTCGCTTGTAGATGATACCTCAGAAATATATGAAGAATTTTAGCCATTTGGTCCCCAACTTTTCATTGGTCCGAAGTTATTGTATCCGAACATGTTTTTGCAATTTGATTCGTGACAACATTTACGGTTAACATCTTTCACAAAATTGAGTAAAGCTTGGTTGGATGTGGATGATTCCACATTGTTGATTAGTGGTTAAAGTAATTTTATGTTCTACTGGTCTCTCCTAAGTTGAGGGTTTTAGGAACAGATGAGATTTTCCTTCTTTTCCGAGGAGAGTGTTTAGACCTCATTGTGGGTTTAGTAAATCTGACTCCGAGTTTTAAGGAAGGTTTGTAAAAACGTTTTACCTTATCATTACTTACAATAGAAATTTTAGTATTGTTTATAAGTATAAATTTTGGTTTTGAGTTTGGGTTTGATTCTATCAATTTTTCTTTCGACTCGACTTCTTGAGCTCTTATAAAATTACTTGTTAAGGTTTCGCTAGGTGACCCTTTGTAAAGATTACACTAAACCGGATTTATCATCCGCTGGAGGTTTTTGAGAAACTTATTATTTTCTAAGTAAATGACTACGATTATTAAATTGATTTAGCCAAAATATTTCAGTTTACTAAGCTTCTCCATTTTTTTCAAAACTTAAGGTCCTTGACATAATTTGTCATTCTTCATTTAACTTCCCTTACTTTTGTGATTTATTTTTTCTTTTTACCAACCGAGTAATTTTATCTTTATTCAAGTGCTTTCCATTCTCTAATTCTATTTAGCTTGTTTTAGAGTTTTATTTTAGCCATACTTTTAGTCTTATTTTGCATAGTCTACTGATATTCACTATCTAAGTTGATTTTCCGTCTAATGATTTATTGGTCATCACTAATAGTATTCGTAGAGTTTCTCGGTAAGTACCAGTCATTGGAAGCTTTAGCATAAGATACTTTTTCTTTCTTTGTCTCTACTCTTATCTTTGTCGCTATCTACTCCAAGATCCTCCAACAAACCCTTTTGATTTTGGATATTTTTAAGTATAATTCGAACATCTCCGATGAGATGAATATTATGGATCTCCACACTGAAAGCATTTTCTTTCAGCCATTGCCGATTTTTAGTCGTCTTTAGTTCTTGGAATAATTTTCTTTCCTTCAAGTGTGTTTGTCTTAACAATCGCCCTCAGTCTTTTGAAGAAGTTTCTGAAGTCTCTTACGGCATGGCGTATTCTTCATCACCAGCTATCAAAGGTTTGAGGCTATCAATCATTCACTAGATTCCTATCTTGCACTCCAGGCAATAGATCTACTTTGTTTCTTATGCTTTTGACGTTTTTGAATCTTTCTTAAATTACTTCTTCATAAACCAATCAAATTTCGCAAAGAATTTCGTCAAGTGATATGATATAGATTAAGATAAATTGATTCTTCAATCCGAACTTCTGCTAGCCATTTAGGATGTTAATTCCCTAAGAAATTTTCCTAACACAATACTATGCTAGAAATAACCTTCATCAAGTTGCAAATATAGCCTAAGTAAATAAAAAAAAAAATACTTTTAAATTAAGCAGAGGGCATTAATTTATTGATTCCTCTTCCGGAAAACCATGCATGATACATCTTGTTTAACTTAAAGATCTATTTTGTTTTGCTTTGACTTGATTATTACCTTGAGAGTGATTAATAAAGTATCCCAAATTGTCTTTTTGCGGTTTGACACATAAAAATTCTTTCATATTCTTTACGTGGCAAAGCATTATAAATTACCATTTTAGCTTCATTATTTTTGTAACCGTTTCTTTTAAGATCGTCCGTTTGTTTTATGAAAAGTACAACTTCATCCTTTTTAGTTTTCGGAATTAGTTTGAATGGAAGGGAAAATCCCATCGGTAATAACATGCCAAAGATCTAGAACTATTGACTTCACAAAAAGTTTTTTGAATCTATTTTTCCAATAAATAAATCCATCACTTTCAAATAGACGGTGGGTCATATGCATAGATTACCCTTTCTAAATTATTTTTCCAATTCCATTGTATCGATTCAAGTTTTAAAATACATTTAGTTTAAAAAACTTGTTTGAAACGTGGCTCATGATACCATTTAGGAAAACTAGAAGGGGGGTTGAATAGTTTACAGCTTTTTATATTTAAGGTTATTAGAAGTGTTTGTAAAAATTCTAGATTCGACTATATGTGAATTCAACACTTGCACAATATGAACAATATACTTATATAAACAATTAATAGGATAGTATGAGAACTTAATGTAAGACAAGAGATCAAGAAGTAATAAACAATCAAGACCACAACATAAAATTTATAGTGGTTCGGCAACGAAGAACCTCTTCGCCCTACTCCACTCATCGAGCACCTAACTCGAGAGTTTTGTTCACTATGTCAACAAGCTCTCTTATGGCAGAGAAAACCTTACACAACTTTCCCTTATCTTGATTTCTGACACTAAGCTAGATGTCGAGTTCTAATCTTAGCTAGAACCAATCTATCACAACTTCACTACACAACTTAGCTTCACGACTTGATCACGACTACACAACTTCTTCACACCATTAGTTTTCTTCACAACCACTACTACACCAAGACACTACTATAATACACACCTTAACTAAACACTAGACATACTAGGAAAGATCACCAAGATCTAACTAACTTACAATAAATACTAAAGATCTAACAACTACACAACTTTACAGGTTACAAATGATTTACAAGTTTATGATATGGATCAATAAGATTGCAACAACACACAAAAGGTGTAATACTTCTTCACTTGATAATGAAATAATTCTTTCACGTTGCACTTGAGGAAATTGAGCTTGGATCACATTCGAAACAAAGCTTTATGATTAAAAAGAACAGAGTGATATAATGATATGTGTGTGCTAAAATTTTTTATCAGAAGAATGAAGTGCAAATAGGTGAGAAAAAATGGGGAATAGTCCCAGTATGTATAATGGACAAACTGGGAGTATGCCCAGTCTAGGGCGGCCACCCTTAAATAACACGGGCGGCCCCACTTAAAATTAAAGGGACCACCCATACCTTATTTTAAAGGGACCGCCCATAGGTATGACGCTCACTCCAGTTTGTCCTATACATACTGGAACTATTCCCCACATTTTCTCCACCTTTTTGCACTCCATTCTTTCCGATAAAAAATACCCACACATCTATTAAATCATTTGATATTTAATCAAAAAGCTTGTTTGTCTAAGTGAATCCAAGCTCAATTTCCTCAAGTGCAAGAGAAGAAATACTTTCATTATCAGTTGAATAAGTATTACACCTTTGTGTGTTGTTGCAATCTTATTGCATCATATCATAAACTTGTAAATCATTTGTAAAACTTGTAACGTTTGGTAGTTGTAGATCCTTAGAAAAAATTGTAATAATTTAGAATCTTGGTGATCATTCCTAGTAGTTTTAGTTAGGTGTGAATTATAGTAGTGTCTTGGGTTGAAGTAGTGGTTGGTGAAGAAAAACAAAGGTGTGAAGAAGTTGAGTAGTAGTGATCAATCCGTGATGCAAAGTATGTGTAAGTTGAAGTATGTGATAGATTGGTTTTCATAGCTAAGATTAGAACTCGACATCTAGCTTAGTGACAGAAATCAAGATAAGGGAAAATGTTAGTGTAAAGGTTTTTTCTCGTGCCCATAAGAGAGCTTGTTGACATAGTGAACAAAACTCTCGAGTTAGGTGCTCGATGAGTGGAGTAGGGCGAAGAGGTTCTTCGTTGCCGAACCACTATAAATCTTCATGTTGTGGTTTGATTGTTATTACTCTTATCTCTTGTCTTACATTAAGTTCTCATACTATCCTATTAAGTTGTTTATATAAAATATTGTTTCATATTGTGCAGGTGGGGTTGTTTTGGTGTGTTGAATTCACATATAGTCCGAAGTCTTATAATTTTTATCAAACACGGTAAAACCTTATATTAAAAAGCTGTAAACTTTCAACCCCCGTCTAAGTTTTCCATAAATTGGTATCAATGAGCCACGTCAAACAATTTTTTTTAAAATAAATTGTATTATAAAACTTGAATCGATCAATGGAATTGAAAAATATTTAGAAGGGTAATCTATGGCAAAGATCCACCACTATTTTAAAGTGATGGATTATTTATTTAGAAAAATAGATTCAAAAACCTTTTTGTGAAGTACAAAAGATCTAGATCTTTGGCATGTTATTACCGATGGTGATTTTCCTACCATTCAAAATAATTCCGAAACTAAAAAGGATGAAGTTGTACCTTTTCATAAACAAAACGACGATCTTAAAAAGAAACTTACAAAAAATAATGAAGCTAAAATGGTAATTTATAATGCTTTGCCACGTAAAGAATATGAAAGAATTTTTATGTGTCAAACCGCAAAAGAAATTTGGGATACTTTATTAATCACTCATCAAGGTAATAATCAAGTCAAAGCAAACAAAATAGATCTTCTAGTTCAACAATATGAACAATTCATGATTCCGGAAGAGGAATCAATAAATAATGCCTTTGCTAAATTTAACATTATTATTACTAATTTCTAAAAGCACTTATGAATGGTTTTTCTAGCAAGAACTTTGTTAAGAAAATTTCTTAGGGAATTACATCCTAAATGGCTCGCAAAAGTTACGACGATTGAAGAATCAAATAATCTAACAACTCTATCACTTGACGAACTCATTGGAAATTTGAAGGTTTATGAAGAAGTAATTAAGAAAGATTCCAAAACCGTCAAAAGCAAAAGAAAACAAAGTAGATCTATTGCCTTGAAAGCAAGAAAGGAATCTAGTGATGATGATAGCTCAACCTTTGATAGTGATGAAGAATACGCCATGGTCGTAAAAGACTTCAAGAAATTCTTCAAAAGACGAGGGCGATTCGTAAGACAACCACATGAAGAAAGAAAATTATTCCAAAGAAATAAAGAAGACAAAAATGGCAAGGGCGAAAGAAAATGTTTTAAGTGTGGAGATTTCCAATCCTCTCAACGGAGGATGATCGAAAGCTATCAAATAATCAAAATCAAAATGCGTTTTGATGGAAGGATCTTGGAGTGATAGCGACAAAGAATAAAGACACAGAGAGAAGACACAAAGAAGAAAAGTATCTATGGTAAAGCTTCCAATGAGGTACTTTCCGAAACCGAATACTTTAGTGATGACCAAAAATCATTAGACAAAATAACTTAGATATGAATATAGTAGATATGCAAAATAATACTAAAAGGTCATGGCTAAAAAAAAAACTCTAAAACAAGCTAAAATAGAATCAGAGAATGAAGCACCTTGAATTAAAAGATAAATTATCGGTTGGAAAAAAGTAAGGAAGTAAATGAAGAATGCAAATTATGTCAAGACCTTAAGTTTGAAAATGAGAAGCTTAGAAACGAAATATTTAGGCTAAATCAATTTAATAATAGTAGTCATTTACTTAAGAAAATAATAAGTTCTCAAAAACCATCCGAGATAAATCCGTTTTTAGGAATTATAATACAAGGACACCTAGCGAAACCAAACAAGTAATTTAATAAAGAGCTCAAAAGTCAGTCGAAAGAAAAATTGTATAGAATCAAACCAAAACCAAAACCAAAATTTATACTTATAAACAATACTAAAATTTCTATGTTAAGTAAGAAAAGGTAAAACGTTTTTACAGAAAAACCTTCCCTTAAAACTCGAGGAGTCAGATTTTACTAAACCCACAATGAGGTCTAACAACACCTCCTCCGAAAAGAAAGGAAAACACTCATCCCGTTCCAAAACACTCAACTCCAGGAGAGACCAAGGTAGACCAACATTACTATAACACTAATCCACACAATGTGGAATCATCCACACCAACAAGCTTTACTCAATTGAAAGAAGTTCCCACGTAAATTGGTCCGAATCAAATGCAAAACATGTTTCGGAAGAACAATAACTTCGACCCATGAAAAGATGGGGACCAAATGGCTAAAAAATCATCAAATAATTTCGAGGAGTTACTCATCTACAAGCATCCTTTGCTTTTGTCACACAAATTTAAAGACTCATATAGGAATTTCCATAAATCCTCATCCTTAAAGCTTCTACCTGAAAGATTTTAAGTAATATCTCTTGAAGGCTAAGGTACGTCTCACTCCCTAATTACGTAAATTATAGATTGGTATATGATATACTTAGTATTAGTGATGGTTAGGAAATATGGTAGTCACTAGAAATGTCATTTGTTGGCTTTCTAGTTTTAAAAGAATTTGTTCATTAGGAACCATTATTTCACATAGATTATCCATGAACCAATATAAAATGGAAATCTTCTATGGCCACGAACTCACGTTGACGAAGAAAAATAAGTTAGTGAATAATAATTAACATAGAAGTAGGATTCATTTTGCATCGAAAAAGTCTTAAACCACTATGGAAAAGTCTTAACATAGAAGTATGATCTATTAAAAGCCTTTCTTATTAAACATGATTACTCCATGGGGAATTGGTAAGATAACACACTCTTTCACAAAAAAGAAAGAATCCAACCTCATTATTGTCCAAATATATGTTGATGATATTATATTCCGGATCAACTTGTCAAGAAATATATGATGACTTTGCCAAGATCATGCATGATGAGTTTGAAATGAGTATGATGGGAGAACTAAATTTTTTTCTTAGGATTACAAATAAAAAAATTAGATGATGGAATATTTTTTAATCAATCAAAATATATTAAGGAAATGCTTAAGAAATTTGGAAACTGAAGAACTCTAAGCCAAGAAAACTCCCAATGTCTACATAAACCAAACTCACAAGAGACCGAAAAAGGTGAGTCCGTGAGATAATACCAAATATAGAGGCATGATAGGTAGTTTAATTATACTTAATGCAGTAGACCCGATATCATGTTAAGTGTTTGCCTTTGAGTGCACGCTTTCAAGATCCCAAAACCCCTTCCACCTACAAGCGGTTAAACTTATCTTCTGATACATTAAAGAACAACGCATTAGGTATGGTATCCTAAGGGATCCGGCATAGAAACAATAATGTATGCGGATTTGGATCATGCGGGAGATTATGTAGATCGCAAGACCACTAGCGGTGTTTGCACGTTTATGGGATGTTGCCTAAAATCTTGTTTTCAAAGAAGTAAACCGCTCTTGCATCTCCATAACCGAAGCGAATAATGAAAGCCCTGGAAAGGCATGTCAACAAGCCTTATGGATGAAACAAGCTCTCGTAGACAATGACGTTAGGTTAGACGACGTTTCAATAATGTGTGATAACAAAGGGACTATAGACTTAAGTAAGAATCTCGTTCAACACTCACGAAATATCTCTATAGAAAAGGTCTCATCGAAAGACAACATAGCCGATATTCTAACTAAATCACTTAAATGTGAACCATTTAACTACTTATGTCTAGCTCTAGGAATGATGGAACAAATTGATTAAGGTTTCGGCATAATAATGAATGATAATCACAAAGAACAGTATATTTGTCCAAAAAAAATCTGAAGAAAAATTTTTCTCAACAGGTGGGCGGTGCCCCTTAATTCATAAAGGGCGGCCCCCTTAATTTTAAGGGGACCGGCCAGACTCTAAGGGGACCACCCACCTAACTGACCAAATTTTTTTTCCTCTCTGTGTCTACGTTTCTATTTTACATAAAAACACAAGATTAGGAAAAGTCTATAAGCAAACTTTTACAAATTCTTCTATCTAAATGCATATCTCATTATACATATAAATAATAGTCCCAATCTATTATTTTTAAAAAGATAATTTCTCACAACTAGGAGCACATGAAATTTCAATTTTCGTATATTGTTGAGATATGCTAAAAATATTTTTCACATATGCATAATGTTTTGTTATTTATTGTCAAAAGTATATAATCTAATATATATTTTTGACAATCTTGGTTGAGCAAAATTAAATCAAGGAGCATTTGGATTATTTCTTAGGTTTTACATGTCTTAGTGTCGAAATAATCGCTACTCCACATTTGTCGCACTTAGGCACACACTAGTATTTGCACAAAAGTTTAGTTCGTTTTTAACCTTAACCCTCTGTCAAGGAAAATCTTTGTGCATTAATAATCTAGATTACTTCATCTTTTACTATGATCTCACTTTTTGAGTCTTCAATTAATTATATAATTAATATGCCAAAATTTTGGTGAAATATTTTTATCCTCAGAAGACCAACTTGTCCATATATAAATGTAAATGTTGAATGCTTAATTTCCATGTTGCTAAAAATCTTAATATTCCATAAAAAATGGACATAGCTGCAAATTAACCCCCAAAACAGAAACCCTACATAAAATTTTGAGAAAAATTAGTTTTTGGGAAATCTTGGAAATAGCAGTAGGTGCCCCCCTTAATTCATAAAGGGCGGTCCCCTTCTCTTTAAGGGGACCGACACCTAATTAAGGGGACCAGCCTAGCCAACATCACGGGTAAAACAATATTTTCACCGCCTCTTTGACCAAATACTCCCACTATACTTATGCTATTGTATTCTCTAAATTCACATAACATAATCTTGAATTTGATCCTTTAAATGTTTAATTTTTCCTAATTTAAACCTTTCCTCCACTATAAATACAATCCTCAATCCATCAACATCACAATCATCCTCACCATCACATCTCCTAACAAATCTCACAGCCAAAATAATATGAAACTCATTGTGAGGAAGAAACAAACCTTGCAACACATCTAATGTGTCAATGCAAATCACCTACATCCAAGCAAAATCACTCACAACATCATGAACCAACTCAAGAAACAATCACCCAATCAAGCATACTAAATCCTTACACCAATGAGACTACCACATACACCACAATTGTCCTTAAAAACATCCTCCATTTTCCCATCTCACCCATCAATTCACATGTTTACACACACACAGCTCCGCCTCAAAGTGACAACCAAACTCCTTACATTAAGGACACTCCCACATCACCACATGTTGTCTCACATCCTCCACTTCCCATCTCACCCATTAACTCACATGTTACTCACACTCAAGCTCCACCTAAAAGTGGCAACCAAACTTAACACACACCACCTCTATCTTCAAGTAGAGAAATCCTAGTTGATGACATTAATCACACAAGACCTATCAAACCCCACTACTTAGCCATGCTCTTTGTACAACAACAAAACAACATTCCCTCCATTATCTTACTCTCCAAAACTAACCACACACCCACAAATTAACCAAGTTAGAAACCCATTTTGGTAATTGTCCTTGTTGGCATCTTCACCAAAAACAATTCCTTGCTTTAAGTAAGGATATCAATTGGATTGAATTCCTCCTCACTCGACCTCATCCACCACCTAGATTTTAAAGAGATTATCCCTCCACAACCGCCCTCCCTCCAAACTCTCCAACAAACTAATACTCGTCATATGCCTCCAAAAATGTCATACCCTTTTGGTGTCCGGTAAGCAAGTCAAAAATTCCATTCTAATCTTGGCTTATTAGGATTTTTCTTTATGTATTAATATGCTTCTAAAGCATATTTGTTTTTCTTTTTTATGTTGCTTGTGTGTAGTTCACACACATTGTCCTAAATGAATGAAGTATCTTTTGCTTTGATGTTTGCTTGCACTTGCCATATTTTTCCCTCCTTCTTGCTACATTTAGAAATAATTGTAGTTCTTCTAACCCGTTTTTTGTAGCCAATAAAACCATAGCTTATTCCTTGGTAGCCTCACGAACAAGGTGAGGAGCATTTATTCTGTCGATTTTACTAGCAATTCTCGACGATGCCTTTTTGATTCTACAAAAAGGGAGAGAAATGACATAAAACTCACTAAATACTTGTTTAAAAATAATTTTATATTTAATGAGTGTAAATTTTGTAATCTTCAAAAAGGGGGAGATTGTTGATAGAAATAATGCCTAAAAATATTATTAATATTTTTTACATCTTTACGTTTTGATAATCACAAAATATAAAAACGTTCAATGTAAAATTAAACGTAAACAAGTAATTAGTAGTAAATTTTCATTTTGAAAATTATATCACTTAAAGGTATGAATAAATAAATGTTTAATGCATTTTATGATCAAAGAAATTTTATTCAACTCCCATTTTTATAAATATTGTAAACATGTTTATAAACATTACAAACATTTTCTACAATAAAAAAATGTTTTATTCAAATAAACATTTGAAATTTAAATTTTCGGACATAAAACGAGCTATAAAGTTCCAGCAATTCTCCCTAACGCCACAAGTGACAACTAAGGTAGCGCCTAATCTAGGGCGGCCCCCTTAAAATTAAGATGGACTCCCAACCTATTAATGGGACCGCCCATAGGTAGACCGGCTCCTTCAATTTTGTCCTAAAAATACGGACTATTCCCCACTAATTTCTTCACATTTTTGCACTCCATTCTTCTTCTGATAAAAAATAGCCCACACATTCATTAAATCATTTGATCAATTAATCATAAAGCTTTGTTCCAAGTGATCTAAGGTCATTCCTACAAGTGCAAGAGAGAATACTTCCATCATCAAGTAGAACATAACGCGGATTAAAACCTTTACACCTTTGTGTGTTGTTGCAATCTTATTGCATCCGTATCATAACATGTAAATCAATTGTAAATCTTGTAAAGTTGTGTAGTTGCTAGATCTTGGTGATTGTAGTAAGTATAGTTAGATCTTGGTGATTCTTCCTAGTAGTGTTAGTTAGGTGTGATTATAGTAGTGGCTTGGTGAAGTAGTAGTGTAAAGAAAACTAAGGTGTGAAGAAGTTGTATAGTCGTGATCAAGTTGTGAAGCAAAGTTATGTAGTGAAGTTGTGAAATTATGGTAGATTGGTTCTAGCTTAGATTTGAACTCGACATCAACTTAGTGTCAGAAATCAAGATAAGCAAAAGTTGTGTAAGGTTTTCTCTGCCATAAGGGAGCTTGTTGACATAGTGAAGAAAACTCTCGAGTTAGGTGCTCGAGGAGTGAAGTAGGGCGAATAGGTCCTTCGTTACCGAACCACTATAAATCCTCGCATTGTGGTTTGATTATTCTTACTCTTATCTCTTGTCTTACATTATTTTCTCATACTATCCTATTGATTGTTTAGATAAGTATATTGTTCATATTGTGCAAGTGTTGAATTCACATAAAGTCGAATCTAAGTTTTTATTAACAAACATAAACATTAAATTAAAAAGCGGTAAACTATTCAACCCCCCTTCTAGTTTTCCACAGACTATTCAAGAATGAAAAAAGAGAAAGCAAAACAATCCTCAATATAGCTAAGGAAGCAGTAGGAATAAAGCTCATGGGGCTGAAAGTTAAGGAATCCAGGACAATTAGAGAAGTAAAGGAAATGTGGAATGTCAAGTTGCAAAGAAGATAGTGACAGGTTTTTGTTGTCTCTAAGGATATTGGAATATAGTGCTTAGAATTCATTGTTTGTATTTCTGCATTAAGTAGATAGTTTAGGTGCATAGTATAAGGTGCATGGGTTTTATCCATGTTATCTTTTGATGTATTAAGTTTGTAATGTTTGCATTTTTTTAATAAAATTTCACCCTTTTCACAAAAACAAATATTGATACATCTCTTCCTTTACCATTACATTGTGATAATAGTTCAGTAATCCAAATTGCTATAAATATTATCTTTCATGAAAGAACTAAGCATTTTGAGATTGAGTTGTTTTTCTTAAGAGAAAATGTATTTGCTGGTGTTGTGAGAACTGTAAAAGTAAAGTCTGAAGATAACACTGCAGATATTTTTACTAAACGTTTTAGTATTCTTAAGCACAATAAGTTTGTGAAAATTTAAGAATGTATGATTTATACAGAATTGGCTTACGGGGAATTATTAAGAAAGATAAGCTAAATTTTGTATTAAGGACTTGTGATGCAATTCATTTAAGAGCTCAGGTATGAACAATTCATATTTGAGTTATTATTTGTATTGGGCTTGTGTTTTGTTTATGACTATGGGGACTGGAAGTGACAAGTTTGTAAACTAGTTGATAAATAGCAAGGAATGAAGTTGCAATTTAGCTAGGGTTCAGTTGTATATAAGCTAGTTTCTCCTTCTCTCTCATATATAACTTGTATCCGTTTTATCTATCTAAAAGTGTGTGTGTACTTCATCATCTCAACCTGTGAGATTTTAAGATTGTTAGTTTAGTTTTCTTTTGTAATTTGTATTGAACTCAAAACCTATAACTACAGTTGAAGTAGTTGATAGATGCAGTTAATAAAATAAAAGAGAGTTTAGTTGTATGAAAAAATCTGGTGTTAATCTTGATCTTCGTTAAGGGCATGTTTGGTTTGTT
This sequence comes from Tanacetum coccineum, assembly GCA_026074375.1. Classification (NCBI taxonomy): domain Eukaryota; kingdom Viridiplantae; phylum Streptophyta; class Magnoliopsida; order Asterales; family Asteraceae; genus Tanacetum; species Tanacetum coccineum. Next base: position 12,290 of record BQNB010067576.1, on the reverse strand, counting down.
GTTGGGTTAGGAGTTGGATTAGGTTTTGGTTTAAGATTTGGTTTAGGATTTGAAAAAAATAAAATAAAAATAAAGTATATAATTATAGTCTTGTAGTAAACTAATTATATATTGTAGTAAGGAGCCCATGTAAAAAGAATAACAGTTGAGTGTGTGGCTACAATTAATACATGGTATAAAATAATACACTTTTCAAGGAAAAGTTATGCTTTTGTCAGGAAAGTCACTTGACTTGTGGGGTTTTCTCAAATCATGATATAAAGGTTTACAACACTATTTCAAAACCCTTGGATATTAAACAAACAAATGTTTTTTACTTTTAGTCCAATCCTTTTAACCCAACACTGGATACCAAACGGCTCATAAGTTTTCTACATGAACCTTATTAGGAGTAAATTCATGGCCTAAAGGCTAATTTATTCGTGAATTATGAGACTACATTCTTATGATTGTAATTGTTGTGGAATAACCGCAATAATATTCCACTGGCTAGGTAAAGAGTGTGAATAATTCAACACTACAACTATACCCCAAACTAGCTTGTTGAAAATTAAGCAATACGAAAGCGAAACAAGAGAATATAACACCAAACTTTATATATTTCTTAAGCTAGAAACATATTACAAAACTACAACTAAAGAGGAAAACTAAGAACACAACAAGAAGTACTTGTCTGTGTGTTTTGGTGTGTTTGAAAACAAAACAAAGCCTTCTATTTATAGGCTCTAAATGAATATCAACTTGATAGAAACTTGTTCCAACTTGCCATATTCCCAAGTTGCAAGATCTTTGTAAATCTTCCATATCTTTGCAAAGATATGATAAGATTCCATATGGGTGAATTCATTGAATCCAAATTGAGCCTATCAGTTATCAAATCTCTACCTTTGGCGGAATATCAATTCATCAATCTGCCACGTTACCCCCATCTTGGTGGAGTCTTCAAACCAACCTTGAAAACTTTTCACAACATTGATCAAGTCTAAACAATAATTGAACTTGATCCCAGCTACTACGTTAGTTAGCATATCTGCGGGATTCTTAGAAGTATAGATCTTCTATATTCTAACTCCACCTTCTTCCAGTATCTCTCATATGACATGATACCGAACATCAATGTGCTTCGTCCTTGCATGATAAACTTGATTCTTTGCTAAATGAATGGCACTTTGACTGTCAGAATGCATCATGACAAACTTTTGACTGATTCCAAGTTCACCGAACAATCCTTGAAGCCAAATTGCTTCCTTTACAGCCTCTGTCATTGCCATATACTCTGCTTCCGTAGTTGACTGTAAGGTAGACTTCCAACTAACTGGAGCTTTTGCTAGAGTAAATACATAGCCTGTCATAGCTCATCGCTTGTCTAAATCTCTGTCATAGTTTGAATCACAGTTCCTCTATTACTACTGACTACTTCATGTTTGAATTTATTTAGAACCTATTCTTCAACTGTGTTATGGATTTTGCGTTATATCATCTCACAAGTACTTACCTATGTCCTTTTTAGGGGTTTTGGGCATATATTGTCACATCCCACATTCATGAATTAATTCTGGTCGCAGTACAAAATACATAGCATTCATTACCTACCAACAACCATTTGCTAAGTCACCTTTGCATGTATCTTGCCCTCTTGCATCATTTTTCGAGCGACATCAGGCAGCACTAATCTTAATTGAGAAGCGATGTGGAGTAATAACTCGTTTTGTTTGCTTGCATGATCCTAAACGCTTTAGAATCCTTCTCAGATATTGTTTCGGGAGTTTATCAATAGCTTCCTTATTTTCTGTCTCTAACTATCTCCAGCCGAGAATCATCTTTGCTTCACGAGATCCATTCATCTCAAATTCGCTTTTCAACTGGACGTCTTTATCTTTTCATTCTCATCATAGACTTTGATGAAAGCTATACATATCTTTTAATATAAGATGAAGATATCCGAAGGACCATCTTGTATCTTTTTCAAATACGACACATGTGGTCGTACTTGCCTTCTTGTGTACTTTGACTCGATCATAAACCTTTTCAATCGTTTGTAACCATACCTTGGGGATTGCTTCAACCCGTACAACGATTTATGAAGCTTACATACTTCATGCGCTTTTCCAGCAACTTTGAATCCTTCTAGCTGAACCATATAGATTTCTTCTTCCAAGTCACCAAGTAGAAATGTAGTCTTCACATACATCTAAACTATTTCCAGATCTAACTGTGCTACCAAAGCCAACAAAATTCTAATAGAGGAATGTTTTACCACTGGAGAAAAAACTTCATTATAATCAATTCTCTCTTTTTGAGCATAGCTCTTTAAGCTACCAAAAATTGCTTGTCAGCATACTTAATTTGGCCAGGAAATCCTTCTTTCTTTGCATACACCCATTTGCATCCAATTGCCTTCTTCCCTTCTGGGAGGTTGGTCAACTCCCATGTCTGATTCTTCTGAAGAGATGCTATTTTTTTTGCTCAATGGCCAATCCTCACTATTCTCGTTCTTGACGTCTCGAACCGCTTCAGAGTAAGTAGTAGGAACATCATCAGCTGCAATTGAAGATGCATAAGTCATCGTATCATTAAGGCGAGCAGGCCTTTTAGTATTTCTTTTTGGCTTGCTAGTAGCAATTGATTCAGGTTGTTGTTGTCGAGGTTCTTCGGCTTGAACCTCCTCTTTCTTATAATCTCCTTCTTCCATAGGAGAGTTTCATTGGTTTCTATATCAGCTGGTACATTATTCCTTCAAACTCACCTTTTTTGTGGGAAAGTTCCAACTAATTCTCAATATTTTACCTTTTTTACATGGAAGTTTCTTAAAGGTGGACATCTTGCTAAATGAATCATTTCTTTGTCTATGGACACATAAGTGATTGCCTTTGGTGATTCCAGAGGTGGATCCTAAGATAAATAATGCTTCTTTGATCTAGGGATCCAGCTTTGACTTCCTTCACATGATATATGCAGCAGAAACCACAATACAGGTAAGGAATCATAATTGAAGCAGGGTTTTCCTATAATATTTCTCAAATGGTGTTTACCCATCAATAGTTGTTGATGGCAAATGATTAACGAGGTGGCATGCATACGTCACAACTTTAGCCCAAAATTCTTTACCCAACCCAGCATTAGATAACATACACCGAACTTTCTCCAGCAAGGTTCAGTTCATGCGTTTAGCCACCCCATTCTGTTGTGGTGTATGTCTGACAGTGAAATGCCTGACGATGCCTTCATCTTCACAAAACTTTGTGAAAAGATCATTTTTATACTCCCCGCCATTATTTGTTCAGAGATGTTTGATCTTTCTGCATGTCTAAGTTTCCATCATCTTTTTCCATTTTATGAACACTCTTAGCACTTCATCCTTTGTCTTTAACGTGTACATCCATACTCTTCGAGAAAAGTCATCAACAAAAGTCACATAGTAGTGTCTCCCTCCTAAAGATCTTGTCTTTGAGGGACCCCACACATCAAAGTGGACATAATCCAAGATACCTTGTGTCTTATGGATATCTATCCTAAATTTCACCCTTGTTGTCTTTCTGTTGATGTCATTCTCACAGAGATCCAACTTACAAGAACTAAGTCCTTTTATTAATCCTTGCTTTATGAGCAAATTCAAGGATTTTTCTCCTGCATGTCCTAAGCGCATATGCCATAGCTTCACAGCTTTTAAATTTGTATCACCATCGGTAATAGCTTCTACAGTTCCAACAACCGTTCTACCCTTGTAGTGATATGTGTTGTTTATTTTTCGAATACCCTTCATTACTACAAGTACGCTAGAGATGATCTTCATAACCTCGTCCTTTGCTCTTACTTCGGACCTTTAGATTCTAAGGTACCAACGGAAATGAAATTCTTCTTCAACTTTGGCGAATAACGAACACCTTTCAAGGTCATAATTGTTCCGTCTTCATTCTGTAATCGAACAGAACCAATACCATGAGTAGTGAGGGGAGTTTCGTCTGCTGTATAAACAACTTCCTCATGCTCTTCAAAATTACTAAACCACTCTCGATGTGGTGTAATATGATGGCTACATGCGGAATCCAATAGCCATATCTCAGAAGCATTTTTGCTTGACGATGTTGCAAGTGAGAGATCTGATTCTTCATCGTCACACTTGGTTACATTCGCCTCTGCTACAACTTTCCCTTTGTAATGATTGTCCTTAGTTTTCAACCTTGGACAATCTCTTTTCCAATGACCTTTTTCATGACAAAAGGCACATTCGTCTTTACTTAGTCTTTGCCTTGACTTGGATCTCCATCTCTTGTCGATGCCCTTCTTCTGCGAACGACCTCTAACTAGCAAAACCTCTGCGTCTTCACTTGAACTAATCTGCTTGTCCTTCCTTCTTAGTTCTTTACTATACAAGGCAGTACAAACTTCACTAAGAGACACATCATCCTTCCCATTAAGTAGAGTTGTTTCAAGTAACTCGTACTCCTCTGGAAGCGATCCTAACAATATTAATGCTAGATCCTGATCTTTGAACACCTTATCCATATTCATCAAATCGGTTACCAGCTGATTAAAACTGGTAATGTGATCATTCATTATGGTACCCGGTACATATGTGAACCAAAAGAGTCGCTTCTTCATAAAGAGCTTATTCTGACAATTCTTTTTCATAAATTTCTCTTCCAATGCCACCCACAATTTGTAAGCAGATATTTCTTTTGAGAAAGCATATTGTTGCTCTCTCGAAAGACATGAACGAATCGTACCACAAGCTAACCGATTGATGGTTAACCAATTTCTCTCTTCTACATCCTCTGGTTTACTTTCTTCAACGGCAATGTCTAGACCTTGCTGAAAAAGAGCGTCTAGAACCTCACTTTGCAACATACCGAAATGGCCCGTGCCATCAAAAACCTCCACCGCCAATCTTGAATTCATCAAGACTGGTCTAGCCAAGTTTGAAGATGTTGGATCCACCAATGTGGATGTGAAAGATACTTTGTCAACTTTGTCGTCCACCATTTCGAGTACAAATTAATTTTTAACAGCTTATACCAAAAAACCAACGTAATTCTTTTCTGATGTGGAAGATCAAATTTAATTGCAACCACAGAGCATACTAAGAATAACCTCGGCTCTTGATACCACTTGTTGTGGAATAACCGCGATAATATTCCACTGGCTAGGTAAAAAGTGTGAATAATTCAACACTACAACTATACCCCAAACTAGCTTGTTGAAAATTAAGCAATACGAAAGCGAAACAAGAGAATATAACACCAAACTTTATATATTTCTTAAGTTAGAAACATATTACAAAACTACAACTAAAGAGGAAAACTAAGAACACAACAAGAAGTACTTGTGTGTGTGTTTTGGTGTGTTTGAAAACAAAACAAAGCCTTCTATTTATAGGCTCTAAATGAACATCAACTTGCTAGCAACTTGCTCCAACTTGCCATATTTCCAAGTTGCAAGATCTTTGTTAATCTTTCATATCTTTGCAAATATATGATAAGATTCCATATGAGTGAATTCATTGAGTCCAAATATGAGCCATCAGTTAACAGTAATATCAGATGAGATCTATATTTATCTAAGTTTAGTTGAATGTTCTATCAAGATAAAAACGGTAAAGATGTTTTTGTAAAGAAAATTAATGAGAATTTCATGTTGTCGTGTTTCTATCGTCAACATAATTTTAATAATTGCCTACAAGAAAATCAGCTTAAGTTTGACTATCAGACTAGCTATATGTGTGTCAACCCTTGGCCTTGTCGCCTTGGATACTATTAGTCTATTACTAAGAACTAACAGTGCAATTTACCTTACTTCGTAAGGCTAGAGGAATGAGAGAGGTGATTTTGAGTGTGTGAGTTATGGGATTGTGTTAAAGGAGAAAAACTGGTTTATCATGACATGATAAAAAAGTATTTTGGCTTGACCCATTACACTCTTTACTCTTATACTTCTAATTTTCTGAAGTATTGTACTGGGAGTTTTAGTCCAAAAAATTGTAAAAACCATTTCCCCTAAGAGAAAAGGTCGTCGTGTCTTTCAAATAATTTAGAATAGCATGTTGCATCTCGTTCATGGTTGGCTAGAGTATGAAGATTAATTTTGGTGAGAATATTTAATGCTAGGCAATATTATTAATGAGAGGCTATATCACTAAATACCACTCTCAGAACAAAATAAAAGAACCAACATACTAGTAACCAACTTCTTAATTACTATTCTAGGGGTGTGCAACTTAACGCCCCATAATTTGATTTTTATAAAAATTAGAGCCAACAAGGTAGAGTATCAGCTCGATCGGAGATGGCTAGTTATGTCACAATAATAATAGAACCATAATACCAAAGAGGTTTGGCTCGGTTGGTACCCACATTCAAAAAATTTATAAGCTTACTAGAGAGCTTTTGTCGATAAAAGGTTAAGGGTTTGAGTCTCGGTTTCTGCCTACTTCCGTTGGTACCCCGCTTGGCTAGAAGTGTTGTCAGAGCTATTCTTTGTGCGGTGAAACAATGGCTGATGACAAAAGACACCTGTATTCAGGGTGCTTCGCCAATTCACACTTTTGTGAAATAATAGAACCACAATTCATTGCCTAAAGAGCATTGTTTAATTCACACTTTTGTGAAATAATAGAACCACAATTCATTGCCTAAAGAGCATTGTTTCATTAAATTTTACAGTAATTAACTTTTTTGTACCGGGTACTTGATCTAGAAGAGAATAGTTAAGATGTGTCGGAAATCCAGATTGTACATGCTAGTTTGTTCTAGTTTGGTCGATCTGGTCTGGATTCGGTTTGCCAATTGCGACAATACGAAATTAACAAGTTATGCACGCTCTATAAATAAACTTTGTTTTGCAAACTTATTAAAAGTTAAGACTGGGATCGAAACGTTTGGTCGGTCGTCCTAGGTAGACACAACCGGACGCGTCTCCGACCATTACATACCAACAAATTCAAACGCGTCCCCATGAACATTCAATTGTTTCGGTCGGCTTGAAGACTGAATAAATGAAAGGAAGAAATAAAAAATTTAGCCGTTACATTTACTTTTATTCATTTATTAAAAAAAATTTACCCATATTTATTCACTATAAAACCCCACATTTTCTTCTCATTTTTCACATATTTTCATCCACAACCATCAATTTATATACCAACCAAAACAATGTCTTTCACATCCCGAAAGGCATATTCACAACCATGGACAACAGCGGAAGAGATCGCGTTGTGTAAAGCTTGGTGCGACGTGTCAGAAAGCAGAACAACCACACTGAACTTCAAGGGGTTTTGGTCAGAGGTTCTTGCTTGCTTTGAGAACGAAATGGGAGAGAAGATCCGACGATACGATGCCGTTACCCTCAAATGGAAACAATCGTTTCGTCCTAAAATTGCTAAATTTACCGCTGTTTACGGAAGAGTCAAACAGAGGGACGAGAACGGGTCAAGCAACCTCGTCGTGTTTCAAAACGCGTTAGCGGAATATGAAACGCAGTACGGCCAAGCCTTTACGTTGGAGCCATGTTGGAGAATTCTGAAAAATTGTCCTGTTTGGACAGAACTTGAGATGCATTCATTTAACCGTATCAATAATTAATTTTAGTTTAAGTTTAAAATTTTTATTGTAATGTTTTTAATTTATTTTTATTTTTATTGTAATGTTTTTTAATTAATGAAATAAAATTTTAATTTAAAAAAAAGTGTTCGGTCGCCTGTGCGGTCACCACTACGGGTGTTTGGTCTGTGTGTGGTCTAGGAGAGAGAAAGTTGAGTTGGCGCTGAGGTGACGGTCGCATGTGCGGTCACCATTACACTTAGTCTAATAAACGCAGAATGGTTTCAGCATAGATAATAGTAACGAGTGGGTTTACCCGCGCTACGCTGCGGGATGATTAGCGGGTGGCGTTTTGAGTTGGCGGTGGTTCTAAAAAACATTACTTATTTTGTTTTCTTGTCGTTCTTCCAGCTCTCCTTTCTGTCGAGCTCAACGACGCCAATCGATTTCTGATACTCAAAAATGAAAATATGGTTACAAAATCAATATCTCTATACATGAGATCAGGCTAAGAAAATTAGTAAATGGCCCTGCATATGTTCATGAAGGATTTTCTAATTATTTCTTTGTGAGGCTCATGCAAAACAAAGTTCTATTCAACAATCATTAAAAAACCTTGAAGCAAAAGGCAACATTATCCATGTTTGAAACGCAAGAACAACAAACAATATACAATAAACTTTTTAATAGGAGATTTCCAAAAGAAAAAAAGAAAGATTGCATTCACCTCCAAATTTGCATCGACGATGCTAGCTCAACAACAATTTTAAACTAAATAAAATAATAACTTTACATGATGCCTTACATTAAGCCTTACAATTGAGATTCGCCTCTGCATTATTTCATTTGGGATGCCTTCTCAGCTTGCAATTGCTGCAATAATTCGGCTTTTCCCTAAATCCTTCGGTTATCTAGCTCCAATTCCGTTTCAGAATTCCTGAAAGATTTGGAAGATCTAAAAAGCTCAACAAACTGCCAATTAAGATGTTCAGGAAAGTATGGCAATATAGCTACACACCTTTCTGTCAATCTCCATTCTGAACTCTTCTAACTTTTGTTGAAGTGACTTCAAAGCAGCAGCTGCTTTTAGTTTTTCTTTATGCAACTCCTACAAATGAATTTCGTGAACTTTACATAGTCACCATTGCATGATGTTTAGTTTTGGGAGAAGATATGAAACAATTTAGGCTATTTTAATTGTGTACCCATAGAGAAGAATGCAAGATTGCACTCAATAACCAAAGACTGCATTGTTAATACAAATAATGTCTAAAAACGTTATTTATATTTTTTGACCTCTCAATGTTTTGATAATAACAAAATGTGAAAACGTTTACGATAAAATTAAACGTTTATAAATTACTAATCATAAAATTATATTTCTAAGATTAATCACTTAAGGTATGGATAAACAAATCATTAAACATGATTAGTGATCAAGAAAATATTTTCCTTAAACCTTACATTTCTACAAATGTGTTTTTATAAAAATATAAAAACAAAATATTTATTCATTAAAAGAAATGTTTTATTAAAAACATAAAATTTGAAATTCAAA
>BQNB010067575.1:0-34154 GCA_026074375.1 Tanacetum coccineum | reverse complement strand
TACTAAACATATTATAAATTAAAAGACATATACCTCATGCGAATCTGGGAGTTGGGTTTCTTTCACAACCTCTCCATTATTAGCCGCCAATGCCACCTCCTGTATGTGTCTCTTCGAATGCCTTCTAGTGGACATAGGTAATTCTCTTTATCGCTTGCTTATCCTCTTCTTTCTGGTTTTTTTGACAACAGTTACTTTTGTTTTGGTATCCTTCTGAAAACGTCTATGTATCAGACGTTAATATGTTAAAAGGTAGGAGTACATATACAAGAATACTCAATCGGCAAATACAACACCAATTCATAAGAAAGAGTTACCTGATTAGCTTTTGCTTCATCTAAACCATCTCCTTTTTTCTCTAAACCACCATATATCATTATTTGGAACCCATGGATAGGAGGGTCTGTATGATTGATAATTTCATGTGCATCCTTTATTAACACGTTTTTATTATCAACTGGCGTGTTGTAAACATCATAAATAGGCACCTAAGATGGGATGTATCGTTAAGTGTATCTATCATTAGATACTTATATAAACAAAATGTGTCTCATGTACAACAAAATGAAGATTGGTTTTATAATTTATATAAACCTTTGCATTATCATCGGCTGCGGTATCAGCTTGATCAATATCATCACAAACACTCATGGCCGAAATGAATAAATGTAGTTATTGTTTAATAATATGAATCATACAAATTTGTGTCAAGCTAAACAAACCTTTGCATTATCATCAGCTGCGGCATCAGGTACACCAACATCATCATGCACACTCGTGGCCTAAATAAAATGAATGCTGTTATTGTTTTATATTGTAATACAAATCATACAAATTTATGTCAAGCTAAACAAATCTTTGCATTATCATCGGCTACGGCATCAACTTCATTAATATCATCACAAACACTCATCGCCTAAATGAATGAATGCGGTTATTGTTTAATAATACGAATCATACAAAATTATGTCAAGTTAAACAAACCTTTGCATTATCATCGACTACGGAATTAGGTACACCAACATCATCATGAACACTCGTGGCCTAAATAAAATGAATGCGGTTATTGTTTAATATATTAATACAAATCATATAAATTTATGTCAAGCTAAATAAACTTTTGCATTATCATCGGCTGTGGCATCAGCTTCATCAATATCATCACAAACACTCATGGCCTAAATGAATGAATGCGGTTATTGTTTAATAATACGAATCATATAAAATTATGTCAAGCTAAACAAACCTTTGCATTATCATCGGCTGCGGCATCAAGTATACCAACATCATCATGAATACTTATGACCTAAATAAAATGAATGTGGTTATTGTTTAATATAGTAATACAAATCATATAAATTTGTGTCATTCTAAACAAACCTTTGCATTATCATCGGTTGCGGCATCAGTTTCATCAATATCATCACAAACACTCGTGGCCTAAATGAATGAACGCGGTTATTAAATTATTGTTTACAAATATACGAAGGATACTAATTTGTGGTAATTTAAATAAACCTTTGCATTAGGAGTTGGGAAAGACAACCCAGGCGAATTCTTTCTCGCTATTTCAACAGACGCTTTTAGATTTTTGTAATACAACTCTAGTTTGACGTATCTAATTTTCTACAGATCAAGCTCTTCTTCGAGCGCAACCTCTCTAGTTGATTTTGTTTCTTTAACTTTAGCTCCTGCACTCGCTCTATCTGAGGCACCACTTCTATCTTGTTCAGCTTTAGGTTCATCATCATGAGTGAAACCGTTCCGGTCATCCACCTGTTCAGATCTTTCCGTACACACAACGTAGTCATACGTTTTTCTACACCAGTTCTCATCTCTCTCTTTCAAATCAAGTCGAATCTGTGTAATTGGATTTGAATCCTATAATAAAATCATAACATGGTCGTAATTAGAACACATACATCGAAATTAAAAAATATATCACAATTTTAATTTGTTATGGTATGCTAATGGTTATTACCGGCCCAAACAGTTAAGGGTAATTTCATTTTTTCTAAACCTTCTCTCCCAGTCCATGCAAGACACCTTGGTATCACTTTTGATTCTTTAGACCACCAGTGATAACTGTTGGGGAACGATTCCAATATCCAAACCTATAAATGTTGTCATTTAGACAAATAGATGAGACGTCTAAACAAATTTAAGGTACTTTACAAGTACTTGCCTTGAAATCCCAATCAAATCCGTATATGGAGTACGTTGGTAATTTAGAAGGATTCTTTTTCTTAAAGTTGGTGTGAGTGTCTCTGTGATTGTCAATCAAATTCACAGCCTTTTTATAAAATTCTTCCCAATAGTATTCATCTCAAGAAAAATTGCCCCACGCTGCTAGATCCTCTATCAGCCTCAGGAAACTATTATTGACTACCTTTTTAACCTCTTGCCCCATAAAAATTTGTTCTGACATGTATAACAAACAAACACACATGGAATCCTCAACACTCAACTTTTTCCACTTTTCATTGTCCCAAATCAATGATCTTAAGTCTAGGATTGTCACACTGTGTGTATCACCTATGTCGCTTGGTTGGGCTGCCTTACCTTGTGCAGCTTTACGTTTTGCATCTTTACCTTTCGCAGCTTTACCTTTTGCAGCTTTACCTTTTGCAGCTTTACCTTGTGCAGCTTTACCTAAACTAGCCTTATTTTCCAGATTTTTTGCTTTGTCCAGAAACGCACGTCTAAGAAAAGGAGGAATGACGTCATCCATATATTCAGGGAAAACAAGTTTCCCGCAAGCAAAACCGGTCACCAAGGAAAACTCTGACCTTCCGAACAATAACGTATGACCAGCAATGTCAAATACAAGATTTGAATAAATACTCTAACTCAGTTGTGGCCTTTGATGGTGAAGAACATAGTTCAACAAATGGTTATCATTGTCTTTATAACACCTCGTGTTTTAGGTCATTGTATGACATTATGTAATTCACAATTTATTTTTAGGGTTTTACGCGTTTGCTCTTAAACCGTAAACGTTAAGTTAAATCGCGTAAACTAAAAATGATCATTCAATGTAAACGGGCATTTAATGATTGAATGTTTACATCAAGCAAGTGTTATATGATTATTATAAGGATAATTAATAACTTTGTTCATCTTATTTTTATTGGCTACGTAAGCTTACGTTTCGCGATAAAACGCGTTTCGCGGCAAATTCCCGAAAGCACCAAACCTAACTACGCTAAACGAATACCCACGATTTTACCCAATAGCTCAAAATAAACAATATAACATCACATATATGGCCTAGTGTGGCCAGAAATTTTCAGATAGACCAAGAGTTGCAACTTGCTAAAAATATCTAGTTAATAAAGATCATAAACCAACTCTTACAACCATGATCCACTTGACTAATTAACCTTGTTAGGCGAGGCGGTGTGTGGTTAGAAAGTAACCATGATATATAGTTAATATTTTCAGCTTATAAATAGATGCATGCAGCTCTTCCTTTCAAAACTCTTGAACAACATCACAAAAACCTCTCTTTGTCACCTCTCCTAACCCACACGTCTCAAACCCTGGTTAAGTACACAATCCATACTTTGATTTTCTTTCACCATATTAGTGATTACATATCATACTTGAAGGTATTCGAAAAGAATTGAAGTTTGTTTAGCTTTGAAAAAGGGTTTTTTAACAGATATTGCAAGATTAGGTTTCAAACCTAATCTAGGTTTATAACTTGCAAGCTTGGGTTTTGAGTCTAAACACGGGTTTAGCATTTATTTCTCATCTCATACATCCTTGCTAAGGTCTTCCTAATTCCTTCATACTTTTATTTCTTATGATTTTATGTGTTATATGTTAATTATGGCTAAATCACACCACTAAGGATTTTTTTACTATGTAAAATGTGTTTTTCACTTATGTTATGAATTTAAGCACTTTATTCTTAGTGTCATATGGTTATAATATTCATGAAAAATGAATGTAAGAGTATTTAACAATGGTTTAAGTAAAAACCATGTTTAATGGTAATAGTAAAGGTTTTTTATAAGGTTTTACTTAATCTTCACATGTGATTAATAATGGAAAGTAAATTGTTAAACTTTTACAATGAATTTATAATGACTATGAATGAACTTGGACCTTTATTATAAGTATCACATATTTAAAAATAAGTGCAGCGAGGAGAGTGGGTGTGGATTTAAAGTAAACTACTAAATTAAATAATACATAAAACAAGGTTTTTATAAAGATATACACATGAATACTTAGGGGCTGTTTTGAATCCGAAATTCATACAGTGGGTTTGACATAATATAATAATAATACGTCTTGTGACGATTCCAAAATGATAAGAAACTCGAAAAACCCGGATTATAAACAAAAAGATACTTTAATTACAGTTTTAAACGACTAAAAATACTTTTTATAAAACTATTTTTTATAAAAGCTTTACTTTCATTACAGAAACTAATATATTTTTTTTAAAACATCTAAAATATGATATAACATTTAATAATTACGAATCGTACTCGGAAAGAATCGCTAAAAACGGAACTATAATAACAAAATAATAAAAAAAAAAAAAAAAACGTATAAACTACACATTTACATAATTAAAGTTTATAAAAGTAATTTTATAAACTATGAACAGTAAAAAGCACTATTCATCAGTGGGATTAACTTTATAAAATATAATACAAGGAATCACTTAAAATCAGGATTAAAACGAAATAAGTATTACGATTACAATTTAACGCTAGATTAAAACTAAAAAATGAGTATATACCGTTATGAAGTAAAAACAACTATTCATCGCAGAATATCAAGAAAACAAAAATGTAATATTTTGATCACTCTCGTCTTACTACGAATACGTGACGTAAGAAAACGCGAGCAAAAGACTTAAAACGACCAAAATTAGGTCTTTTTACGAAAAGTAATTTTATAAACGTTTTCACTTTGTATTAAATATTTATTTTACTATAAAACGATTATCGGTGATTATCTATATAGAAATATTGAGTGGGTTATCAAAGTGCTACAATCTAGGGGTGAGTTTTCATAATAGGCCTCTTCATTCCGTAGTCGACGAGTTGTTTGGGGGGGGATTTACGATTTAAGTGTCCCATAACTCCTCGTACGTCATGTTCAATACCTCTATAATTAGATAGCCCGAACGAAATTACGATGTAACAAAATATAAGAATATATTCAATGTTATATAATTAAAGACTCTTACTTATAACGGACCTAATTTAAAGTAGGTTGCATCTAAACTTTTGGTGACGTTTATCTGTGATTAATTTGACTATCTGTACTCCAAGGTTTAGTTCATAGCCCCACTGTTTACAGTTTTACTGATTTACTATTATTTGGGGTGAAAACATGCTTTGTTTTTATAAATTGGACGCAAGTGTTTTAAATATATTGATTATGTGTTTGCCTAAGTAGCGATAACCCTCCTGAGCCCATTATCATGAACTGTCAAATGGCAATATATGTATTGTTAAAGTGCATTATTGTGAAGCGCGATGTTATAAATAGATCTATGGATTAACCTCCCCGTTTGGTCGATATAGGCTATCACCCGTTAGATGAACGTTTGGACCATAAGACGGGACTTGGATGTTCGGTTTACAACGAACTGTACGATGCAAAATAACTACTAACATAGCAAATATAGGTTTGCGCTTCAATGACATGATCTTAGTGCAACAGTTAATCTGGTTTTGAGATTGTGGCATATGTGTAACATCACTGGGAAAGTCTTGCGGTCCTACATAATTTAAATACATAAACCTATGAGAGTTTCCACCAACATTTTTGTTGACGTTATAAGCAATGTTTTCAGGTAGGTCCAAAGGCACTAGGTGCCAATTTGCATTGGATTACATTTTGGATTGCACGACTAAAGATTTACGTGCATCATATTTTGGGAAATGAATATGTTGTCTTTTTGTAAGGTATTAAAAACAAGGAACAAGTAAAGCTTTAATCTTTAGGTAATAATTTCTTATAAATAATTTCAATTTATCAATTTAAAACGACTTTTTAGTGTTAGTATTCTTCTATATATAGAGCGAGAGTGAGAGCGTGAGAGATGGGGATCTTGAAGATAACACGCCCAATACCGATCCCTTAATTCGTTGCGACCCATTTTATGTGGGTTACATATTGGTATCAGACCAAGGTTATAGAGAACCAGGTTAAAAAAATTTTGCTGGACTATAACCGTTTTCAAACATTGCATACATACAAAAGGGTTTTTACGGGGTATTCATATATAAATTGTTGCATTAGTCGGTTAGGCTATATACATGCATAATTGATATACGTGTTTATAATATATTACATATATAAGGATAATAGTCTTATATTAATATACTTATATAAGTCACTTTTGATTTTTCAGTTTCGAGCATGTCGGATTCGGAAATTCTATACTTTTACGTATACTGAGAGATCCAACCCATAGAGGAACCTATCTGACGCAGGATTCACCAGAGCCGATGACCTATTTTTCAGGATCCACCATCTCTCTCCGATTACGTGCCTCTGGCCCTGAGAGCCAGAGCAGGGCACCGAGGCCACCTCACCTATTTAATACCTTTATTCCGAGCCTTTTACCCGATTTCCAGTAACCAGAGGACCGATGAGTATTCCCTTCCCGGTCTGAGGATCAGCAATGCCTACATGCTAGACACACCTACCATCTCACCAGGGTATATAACCGGGTCCGACCTGAGGAATGACCCAGAGTAGATGATGAGTTAGGATCCTGAGGAGGATCCAGCCGACTATCCTGCTGACAGAGGAGACGACAGGGATGATGAGGAAGCCATCGATGATGAAGATGAGGGATGATGCAGAATGAGGAGAGCACTTAGCTCCCTGCCGACACCTGCAGCTGTTGCTTATTCAGCTGACCCAGACCCATACCATGCTTATCGCTCACGCTAAGATGTCCATCCTACCCCAGTCTCGTCACCGTTCTCTCCTAGGAAGTTGCTGAGAATTTGTTATCCTTCCTACTCCACCACCATCAACCGGGGACGAGCGGAGCGGAGGCGCGTAGGGAGCGAGCATCACTACTCCATCCTCAATACCCTCTCCGCCATTACCTATACCATCACCACCACCCAATAGCCCTACATATGTTGAGGGATCTCTGGGATCCCGAGCTGCTGGGATTAGACAAAGAGAGCACTAAGCCACCCCTGTCCATGAGACTAGAGATGCAGATATTTGTTCCCGCTGTGCGAAAGGCCGTGTCGTACTACTCCTGGTCCTAGATACGAGGTCGGGGAGAGTTCGGCAGCTGGTACTGCTAGGCAGGTTGGACCTACCACAGCTAGGGCAGACCTTTATAGAGTGGTGGCGAGTTTCCTGATATGTTAGATTCCGCTACCAGAATGCCCACACTTCTAGAGATGTAGGCTATGGTATACGGAACATAGAGAACTTGTAGGAGCCATCCAGAGATTGCACCGACCACCCATAGAGGGTCAATTAGAGATTATTGAGATGGCTACTCACGATTGACCAGAGGATGAGATCATATATTCCCAACTAATGAGAGCACTAGCAAGAGTACGCGGAGCCTACTTATAGCTCCGAGTCAACATGATTGTACAGGATAGGCCATTCCATATACGCACTTCCCGTTCTGATTGTGAGAGGAGCCAGATATGCTCATGCCCTTGGGCACTAGCGATGGATGCTTCGATCCTGGTACGTTCCGAGGGCATATCTCTTTGGACTAGCTACGGTTCATGGGCTACAAGCAGTCCCGAGATTACTGAGTTGCAAGCAGCAGACCGTAGGGAGACAGACGGTAATTCAGATCGCTTGAGAAGCAACCATCTGGAAGCGAGAGACAGTTAGTTGTGAGGCACTAAAGACTAGGAAAGCCTCAAGACTCTTGAGATGACGAGCTATAGAGATGCTCAGAGGACTGCTAAGGATCCTGTAAGCCATAGCTACCAGAGGAAGGCCAGTACAGTGTCTTAGACTGGGTTTATTACTGTAGCTACTAGTACAGTCCTGTTAAGTATTATTAAAGGGTATATTCCCCAGCTAGCAGACGTATAGAGTCTTTTTGTTTTTGTCTAGCTACTATGTTTTAGATTTTTTGTTTCAGATTTATCGGCTACTTTGTCGCAGCCATACTAAGTATTACGAGTAATCTCGGCTAGTATGGCTTTATAGGTTATATTGTCTTATACCGAGGCGCGAGTGAGAGTGATAGTCGAGCGTAGTTGTATTTTAAACCAATCATGTATTATTTTACCAATTAATATATGAAAGGATGGATATGTTTTATATAAATCGAATTATTGTGAATAATGACATTTGTTAATTTCAATACTGATATAGTATTTCTCCATGTGCTGTGATCTCGTTTTTATTTATTTGTATACATCGGTTATGTTAAGATTTTGAAATCTAACGGGTATTGTACTTTCTTGTGATTAAAGAAAATGGCACCAAAAGGAAGGCCCACGAGGTTAAACCCAAATCAACACCAACAACAGGTCGCAGACACCTACTACCACCAGCTTTCGGTACTAGTGCCCAACTTCAGCCAGATCACAGGGTGATCACTGCTTTGTTGGTACACGTGCCAACGACCCGAAATAGCGATGATAAGCCATACTCTGGGAAGCATGTATATATAAGGAAATGTATGCGTTGTTCGGTGAGTGCACTATCAAGACTTCAGTAAATGTCAACCCTTATTCTTCAGGGGCACAGAAAGGAGTGTGCAACTTGACCCGTGGTTTGAGAGGATGGAAAACCGTGATTCTATAATGTAAACTCAGACCGTGGAGATCAAGTTAAGTTTTGCCACTGTAACTCATATGGGAATTGCTCTAAATGTGGAACTCTCATGTTAGGATAGTGACTAATGATGTTGCATATGCAATACGTGACTGACTTGAAGGAAAAAGATGACAGACAAAATCGAAAGCCGGAGGGAATGGAAATCAAGAAGATTGAGGCAAAATGTGAACCTAAAAGAAAAAAGGCACCGATGTGGTAGCCTACAACCAACTTCCAGGAAATGTGCATTGTTGTGTGACGAGGATTTTTCCCTGAAGAGACTGACAATTTGAAAGGTATGTCTGTGGGATGCCCTACCTTATTTACTCAAGTGGTTGTGGCATCGAAGCCGAAAACATAAAATGCAAGAGGCTATTTAGATGGCGACTGAATTAATGGATAGGAAATAACACTTGTTGCTGAGAGACAGGCAGAAACATAGGAGGAGTTTGAAGAACACTCTCAAATAAACAAAACCAACAACAAAACAAAAGCAGAACACAGGCAGGGCTTTATGCTCATGGAACGGTGATAAGATACCGTATGAAGGGACTAAACCTCTATGTCCCCAGTGTAACTCAACCCTTACGTCCTTGTATAACCAACATGGCCAATAACACAAGTATCTGTGGCCACTGGCCAAGGACTGTATGCGCCGCGGAGCCTGCAACTGCATTAACAACAACCAACAACCGCAATAACAATAAAACAACAACCGCAACCAACAATAACAACAACAACCTGCGCCCCCGCAACAACAATAACCCGAGAGCCCAAGGCAAATACCAAATGCAATCGTTTGCTTTGAGTGTAGGGCTCCAGCCACTTCAAGAAGACCTCCCCACATTGGAAGAACAAAGAAACAGGGAAATTACACAACGCTGTAGCCAAGGCTTATGCAGTGGATTAGTTGCAGGCACATACCCAGGGAGCAAGAAGACGATTGTACGGGAACGTTTCTCCGTAAACAACCTTTGCGCTTCATTTTATTTGATACGTGCAGATATACGTTTCGTGACTACTCAATTTAGTACTTTGATTAAATATAGCCCCCACTACATTATTCATGGTTATGAACGTTGATTTAGCTGATGGTACAATAATTTGGGGTAAATACGGTATAATTGGGTCGCACTTAAAATTTTCTGATACGAGCAATACCTTTTCACTCGACCAATCCTAAAATGGGTACTTATGACGTCAAAATTGCATGTACAGGTTACGAAATACCAATCCTTTATTGACTGTGCTAAAGAAGATCGTTCGATATTCCCTTTGGGAAGCGAAAGTCCTTAATTTTTTCATGGAGATGAAGTAGAAATAAACTCGGACTGGAGCGTCGATTAAACATCAATCTTCGTGCACCAAGAATCCCCAAAGTATCTGCTACAAGGATGTCTTCACGTCTTTGTTGGCATCATATTACCATCAAGGATACTGGAGACATGTCAAAGAAGAAAGCAACTGCAAGATGTACTTATCGTAACAAAAATTTTTCCCGAAGTATTTTCTCGAGACTATGCCAGGCTTCACATACTAGAACAAGTAGAAATTCAATCGATCTAGGTACCTGGTTCTGCCACCTGTAGGCACGGCACCTTATCTATTGTCCCATCAGAAATAAAGAATTGGCGGAGTTGAAAATGTAAATACACATTTCAGTTAGTACCTAAAATAACCCAAATAAAACCCAAAACAGACCAAAAAATGGCAAATAGCTTGTATATGTTTTTTGTGTTGTGCATGTACAGATAAATCAAAAAACACAAGAACACCAGTCAAACAAATGGGCAAAAACGGATACGAGAATCCGAAGATTACAAAGCCGAAGCCAGAAAAAAGCCTAAATCCCAATCCCATTACCTCTTTTATAAAACCACAAGGGGGGGGGGGGGGGGGGGTCAACCAATCTTGCAAATCCCGAAAGTTATTTATAAACTTGAAAAAAGGAAATTAAAGAGAGGGGACTGAAGAGTGGAGGAGCGGGGGGCGGGTGGCGAGGCCAAAGTCCAACAGTTTTAACTTCAAAGAAAGGGCGCAAACCGCTTACTGTTCACCCTTTCTTCCCCCATTTCACCATCCAGGTAAATCAAAAGGGGTTGTTCTAAATTAAAGGGTGTTTTAGTTCAATTCATGAGCACACTAACACAAATGAAGGACAAATCATTCTTTATCAAATGAATACTTTAAACCTCTCCCAATGCAAAAAGGCCACGTACACATGGTGAAAAGCAACAAATTTAAGTGGTTTTTTGCAACTAAAACACTCAAACAAAAGAAGCACAAGACTCACATCAATGGAATGCCACCCTGACAATCTTCAGTGTCCCACAGCTTGATCAAACGGCCACAATAGAAGCTCAAATGATTGAAGAAATGATTGGCCAGGATTAAAAGGATAGAGAGCAACATGAGGCTAAGAAGGATCCAAGGCAGGCTTATAAATAGAGGGGTGCCGAGCAGCGAGAGCGCGACGCAGCGAGCGGGGAGGGCACCATCTAGATCGAGTATATTTTTAATTTAGTGTAGCTTATATTTAATTCTAATTTAATAATTTGTAAACCTTGTAATATTCCTTTAAAAGTACCTAAGCAAGTTTTTTATTGTATTAATAAACTTCAGTTCTTTAAATCTCTCCAAGTTTCTTCTTTTTCATAAGCTCTCTTAAATAAGCACCGAAGATTGTCTAAATAATTTTAAGCTCTTTTAAAAGCCCTTTCAGTCCTATAAAGCTAAATAGACTATTTGAATTCAGAAATAATCTTACCTAAACCTGAAATCAGTTTAATCTATCATTGGATCTTATGGATTAGACCTTTTGGAGGGGATCTTAACTTGAAGAGATCCAAGATATACCCTAGCTTATCGTAATAAGCTAGGGAGGCTAGTAGCTTCCATTATTGTCCACTTGTTAGCTAGAGATTTGTAAGTTTCTCTTTCATTTCCTTTAATTCTAGCTTTAAGAGAGATTTTTTTTTTTTATGTTTTTTTTTTTTTTTTGTTTTGTTTTTTTTTTTTTTTTTTTTGTTTGTTATTTTTTTTCAAAATTTTTTTTTATATTTTTAATTAAAAAATAATTTTTTTTTTTTTTATTTTTTTTTTTTTTTTTTTTTTTTTTTTTTTTTTTTTTATTTTTTTTTTTTTTTTGTTATTTTTTTGTTTTTGTTGTTTTTTTTTTTTTTTATTTTTTTTTTAATATTTTTTTTTTTTTTATATTTTTTTTTTTTTTTTTTTTTTTTTTTTTTTTTTTTTTTTTTTTGTTTTTGTTTTATTTGTTTTTTTATTGTTTTTTTTTTTTTTTTTTTATTTTTTTTTTTTTTTTTTTTTTTTTTTTTTTTTGATTTTTTTATTTTTTTTTTTTATTTTTTTTTGCTTTTTATTTTTTTTTTTATTTGTTTTTTTTTTTTTTTTTTTTAAAAATTTTTTGTTTTTTTTTTTTTTTTTTTTTTTTTTTTTTTTTTTTTTTTTTTTTTTTTGTGTTTTTGTTTTTTTTTTTTTTATTTAAATTTATTTAAAAAAAAATAAAAAAAAAAAAATATATTATTGCTTTCATATTTAGATCTGCTTTATTTGCTATCTCTTTGCTTATTATGCTTGTTTGAGGTTTATCTAGCTAAATCTTCATTTTGTTAATCTTATAATCAATTTTGTCTTAGTTTAAATCATTAGAATTTCATATTATGTCTTAAAAACCTGCTAAAAACCAAAAATATAGTAAAGTACTTAAGTCTTAGAGTATTGCTTATTTAGTTCGTTGAAATCTGCTTATTAAAGTAGTTAATCTGTTAATTTCTGGTATTAAAGCACTTAATTTACTAGATTCAAAGTAGTAGCTTAATCATGATAAATGCTTATGGTGTTTTGGTTTAAGCTAGTATGCCATCTAAAAAAGTCAAATGCAGTTAGTGATTTCTTTTTTTGATAGTTTGATGTCAAATTGATAAGGTTTTGAGTAATTTGAGATTTAGTTTAAGCTATTTAAGATTTTATTTATGGCTAATAACCCCTGTTCACCCAGGGAATTTTGCCCTTTGAATTTTTACCTTGTAAATTCTTATCTAATCCCTCCTGCGGTGTCTGTAGGAAGCAACTACTTTGGACTTTTTTAAACAATCTAATTTGAGTGTAAATATTATTGCAGTGTTTCCTTAGGAAAACCTGCAATGTTCAGTTTTGCACTTGTGCAAAAGTGCACCAGTACTAACAATAAGTTAGTACTGCCACCAGTACTAACTAAAAAATTAGTACTGCTACCTTTGGCTTAATTTTTAACTGAGTAAAAGTAGGATTTAGGTTTTTAAATTCAAGTTAGAAGTAATCTAAAATATGCTTGAATATAGTTTTAGGATTTAGTTTTCATTTTTGCTGCTTAATTTTCTTAGCCAATATTCAGCTGTTTAAAATTAAAATAGGAATTCTGCATCTGCAGTAAACTAAGTTAGTTAGTACTGCAGATATTCAAATTCACAATTTAAGCCAAGTAATTATAGGATTTTAATAGCTTATCTTTTAGCATTTTTAAAGTCTAGTTATAGCTTATTATAGAATAAGTTTTAGTTTCATTTCTAGCTTTTTACATACTTATTTACATATCATATTTTTGCTGACCAGAAAAGGTTAAAAAGCCAAAAATATTACCTTAGGAAATTTAAGGTTTTAATTTTGTTAATTTAGCTTTATGGTCCCTAAATTTATAGCTTAATTAGATAGATTATAAGTAGTTTTAATAAGTTCCTTAACGTTTTAGAATCTGGGAGAGACTTTTTTAAGCTTTTAAGCTAAATTGGAATTTGGTGCTATTTTTCTTATTTATCTGAGTTTGCTTAGTTTCATGCTAATTTATAGTTGTTTAAAAGTACTTCTTCTATCTTAGATTTTCTTGCATTCATAGATAAAAGCATTTTCATCACTTCCTAGAACTCTTTTTCCCTATTTCACATTAAGCTTAATGTGAGCTTATTATAGCGTTTTAGTAAAACTAGCCCAAAAACACCAAGTTCTTTTCTGTAACAGCTTATTTTTGGAATCACTTTTTAAGAGTTTTATCTTGAGTTTCAGACTATAGTGCTTTATTAAAGTTTTTCTCCCTAGCTTCCTTTACAACTTTTGCTCTTTTAAGTTTTTAAGTGATAAGCACTTTTAGAATTTGTGCTTATAATTGGGATTTAGTTTTGTGTCGGGGTAAGTCCTCAGACCATGTTCTGTAATTTTTTTTTCTGTTTTAGGGGGAGTTGGTTTTCCTTTCCAGTTAATACCTTGGCCCGTTAAATGTTTTAGCCTGTTTAGTCCTTAAGGTCTTTTTCACATTAGTCCCTAATTAGTTTTTAATTAGTTTATTAATAAGATAATTAATAGGTTAGGGGGTGTTTATACTTAGTTTTAATTTATTAGACTTTAAATCAAAAAGTAAAAATTAGGAGCTTGTTTATTTTATAAAATTTCTGCCACTTTTCCTTTTATTTAGTGTAATTTTTATAAAATTTTAGAATAATTTTTAATATTTTTATTATTATTTTTAGTTTTTTAATTAGTTTTAAACTTAGAAAAAAGTTTATATTCTTTTAATTCCAAATAAGCGAAGAGAAAAAATGTTTTTTTCTTTTTCCTAAAATTTTCTTTTGTCCAATCTTAGGTTTATAATTTTAGTTTACATTTTTAGGGATTAAAATTTGTTTACTTGTTTATTTGTCGTGTTTTAATTGTTTCCCGTATTAGTTTAATTGTTTAATTATTTTTTTTAATTGTCCATTTTAATTGTGCTTGGTGTAGAGGTAATCCAATTTCATGAACCATTTGCATCATTCAAATCAGAATCCGGACTTAAACAAGTAACAATTTCACTAGTCGTTGGGGAAAAGACCCCGGGTGATCAGTACTTCCCGTTTTAATATACAGTATTATATATAATATTATATATATATTTTTTTAGAGTGAATTTTATCAAGGGTAAACATTGGAATTTCCTTAATACTCTTAAGGTTATATTAGAATAATATATGTTTTGTGTGAATAAGACTATTCAAATCAGTTTTTTGGCGCCGTTGCCGAATAGAGAGACTAGTGTTTAAGATTTTCCTCCGTTCTTGTGTTTGTTGAATTGGTTTTGAAGATCCTTTCACTCCAAAAGTTTCATTCTTGTTGTTAAAAATTCAAAAAAATAAATTCATAAAAGTAAAAAGAGTAAAAAATATTTTCCTTTTCTTTTTAGATATTAAACGATTAAAAAAATATATAATAAAGAAATTATAAAAAAAAATCTTCCTTTTTAAAATAAAGAAAAATAAAAATCACCATATTGGAAAAAATTCCTAAATATAACATTTTCAACGTAAGTGTTAATGCATTTCAATTTCTTGTGAACTTGTTTTGAATACCCAAATCGAAATCAAAGATTTAACACTTGCCTATTTGGTGACTCTAACCAAGTACGCTCACCTTAGAAAAGAAATTTTCAAGAGCTACCGTGAAGGTAGTTGATTATTTTGTTGTAATCCTTCATTCGTGTAACCGTTAAAATTCATTGCAAAAATATATCATAAATATAAAAATGTATATATATATAATAAAAATATATAGTTATCATATAAGTGTAAAGTTTTTGCTTTTTAAATTGATAGATTTTATTTCTTTTTAATATGCGCACTCCATTTCGCGAATCTCGAAACCGTCGACAGGCCGAACAAAATCTTCCTGTTTAACCAATTATTTGAACAAAACGTTGTTCCAAAGGGCCGATCAATCAACAATGCCCAAATGTTACAAGCACCTCAACAGGGGTATGACGATGCATAGTTATTCCACCGATCAATGCGCGAGCGAAATTCGAGCTTAAGCCACCGTTAAATCAATTCTCTGAGCAAGAGTAATAAGTTTACGGGTAGATCAAGACCCATCACAATCACACTTCGATTTTTTAACAAGGTTCACTTCAACGTTTAGACAATCCATAAGTTTCCCGAACAGCTTCATAAAAAGCTGTTAGCTTTTCCCTTTTTCTCTAGACGGTGAAGCCCTAGATTGGTTTAGACAAGGAACCTCCTATACAATGAGGGAACAATACTCAGCATGGGACGACCATATTTTCAAAATTCATAATCAAAAACTGTCCCACCTTCAAAAACCACTTTACTATCGAATGAATCTACTTTTTTAATCAAAAACCAAACGAAGCCTTTAAGTGAACATGTAAAACTTTTAAATGACTGCATTCTTTCAATGTCCTCAACCATGGCTTGCTCGAAGGGTAACTACACCAACTCATATCTTTAACAATTCTTTGAATTCAAAACGATCAAGATGCATTTAAGATTGTCCGCAGACAGTGGCAATTTCAGTAGACAAGATGCCTCAAAGAAAGGTTTAGCATTATTGAACAGCAAGTCAAAAGTTCGTTACCTCCAGAATTCGTGCTAATGATTTCAAGGAGTTATTACGGCGGGGTGGTCGAGTGCGAGCGCGGTCTTTCTAATTCTTCACCTTCAATAATTAATTCGATATGCATCAAATAACCGCATTCTTCAGATAAATTACACTATCAAGATGAACCAATAATGAATCAAATTGAACGCTTTAAGTTGCTACTTTGACCTGCACCCGACAGAAGCAGTTGAGTGAAGTATGTGTCACTTGTGATCGAACACCATTTTAAAATCATTTTGTCCGTTAACTCGAGGTGGAACATTTTCTCCGTTTTTTTTTTCATGGACAACCTCCAACAAATTTACGAACAAACCGCAGCTGTTGGTAAATTTTACTCCAAAGAATCCAACCACCCAATTTGGCAATTTCAAGATGAGACCACCAGGATTCAATCAACCAAATGTCCAAAACTATCAAAACCTTTATCAAGAACCATATTCTAATTTAACCAAACCGTGGAGGAAACTTTAATCAAAACCCGTCAAAACAACCAAAACCAAGTTTGTATCAAGCTCACACATAACACAACCACCAATCAATCAAGTTTTACCTTATCAACCTCCAACAAATAGTGTTTTGAAAACGGATTTTGAAAGCGTAACGACAAGGCAAATGATGCGGTGGTTGAGAACGTTCAAAATCAAAGGTCAATGAAATTGAATCAAATGGGCTAAGGTGTTATAATTTTAAGACAAGTCTATTGTGATAATTTCCAAAATTACAGCCCCATACTTCGAATGTCAGGAACTCTTCCAAGTCAAACCGTAACTAACCCTCCCGTCAGGCTAAATTAAATGCTATCGTAACCTACAGAGAAGTGGTAAGACATTTGGAAGACCTTCACGATTCCTTTTGTTCCTACACCCGTTATTTCAATTCCTTCAAAAACTCATTAAGCAAAAAAACCCGGAGACGTCAACGGAAAAAAGTGCAAAAATCCAAAATTTTTGGGAAATTAACCGCACATGCCCATCTCTTGGAGAATAAATTCCAATTTTCATTGTATATCCAAGCAACCAATAAACGAAGAAAACCGTTAATGTTGATGAAATAGGCAAGAACCTCAAATCTCCAAAGCCTAATTCGTATCAATCTAAAACTTCCAAACCGCCGATATGATGAAAGGTAGAGAACACGATAAACCAATGCTCAACATAGCCGTTTTTTAAAAGAAAGGTTCAAGCAACCCGTTTAGAGATTTGATTGAAAGACGCTCTTTACACAAAATGCCCAAAGTTCAACAAATGTTTAAGGTTCGTTGCTAAGAACAAAGAGAAACTCGATGAGATCGCCAACACAACTGTGAAATGCTGGAATGTCCCCGCTAGCATTAATGAACAAAGTCCCCCTAGTGCGCGAGCACGAAGAACCGGGAAAATTGTCTATATCCCATGCCTTTTAACAAGAACACAAAATGACTAAGTGCTATTAGCCGTTCCGGAGCTAGCATTAATCATTTACCTTAATTTTCTATCAACAACAAAGAAACTTGAACTTGAAGCATTAAACTCCTACTCAATTACGGGGGCGCGGAGGGGGGGGGGGGCGGAGGGGGGGCTTGCCAAATACGTTCTCCGATTACTGCACCCGATGGCATAGCCGAGGATGGGTGGGGAGAGTGGAGGTGGTTTAGGAGTCGATGGTAACACACTTTTCGTTGCGGATTTTGTGGTTGTTATAAATTTTGAGCCCGACCCAAAGTGCCTTATTATTCTAAGGAGACCCTTTCCTTCGCACCGCAAAAGCCTCTAATTGATTATAACGAAGAAACTTTGACTTTAAGAGTAGGAAAGGATGAACTTGTTTATTATGCCGATAAATCTGAGAAAAACAAAAATAAGCATTGTGTTCACGCCATTTCTGTAATCGATTTTTCAAAAGATGATCCGTTTAGTGGCAGTACCACTACTCATTCTGATAATATTTCTCCTAGTTCTTCTCTCAGGGAAGACTAGTTATAATTTTTGAGAAGTTTTCCGATGAACGGAGCCTCCTCAGTGATTTGTTACCACCGGGTAATGATAATTCGACTCTTAAGAAGGTCTTGAATGAAGAGAATTATTCAAGTTAATTTTAAATCCCTTTTAGAATTAATGACAATATCAAAATCTACACCTAAATCCTCTTTTTGATGAAATGGGAAAGAAAATACGAGATAAAAAATTCCCACGTTTCCAAAGTCCAGTTTTACGCAACACTCCTTTATCCGACAAAAGGATGAGTGTAAAATGCTCCTGAAGACATTTAATATGGGCGAGTGCGTGGGGGGATCGACGATGATTTTCTAGCTATGGAAGTATCTTCTAACTTAGAGGAAGGATATTTCGATTCAGAAGGAGACATAGCAGTTACTTGATAAACTACTAAGTTATGATGATTCCCATAAATCTCCTTCCAAAGTGACCTTCTGATCATGAGCCAGAGCAGAATGAATATTCAATTACCTTTTTCTCCAAGGTAGAGAACCTCTTCAACATTGGTTTCGGCCGGTGAACCTTTAATAACTTCCTGCTGAGTGGAAGTGATCGTGAATTTGAGGAATATCTTAGTCTTGTGACAGTGCTAAATTATCATAACAAATTACAGTTATTCGATCTCTTCCATATCTCACTATCCCCGGAGAGGGTGGGCGTGATAGTTAGCCCAGCTCCATAAGAGTGCGATATTCCTCCTTGTTCCAGATAAATTGTTAAGTCCGCCCTGGTGTGAGGAAGCTGATTCCGAAGAATAAGTTTAATGAGTCCAACTAAATTATTATTCACCAAGATACCCGTCAATTCCCGTCTACCCTCCACCAGAACCACTCCGGATATAAAGAAAATTTTTAAAACCCAATCGTGTATATTATATAATCAAAGGGTGCTGAGAAAATGTGTTTCTAAATCTCATGATTTTATGACCGGTATTTTACCCAACCACATCCCACCCCTTGTTTTTAGATTTGAGCTTCATATTCCTCGATTTGTCTCCTTCGAGAATGAGGACACCATTTTCGATCCCGGCATCTCCACTTAGAGCCGGTGGCCTCTCTTCGGGATGGAACTTTCATGTACTTTAATGTTTGTCCAAACATTAATGAAAGCCCGATTGAGATCTTCTCTTCCATTTGCTCTCCCTAAGGACGAATTAATTCAGGGATCGAGTCGAGCTTGCGACTCGGTGAACAAAAACAAGCCGCTTCGTGGGAGTTCACCCCATGCTTATCATCTCTATTTTCTTTCTATTTTCTTATCTAATGTGTTGTGTTGAGAGAGGCTTGTTCTCTTTACGATTTCTCGATGTTTGTTGTTTGCTTGTTATGATTTTTGCAGGATTCTCCTAACAAATTCTTTGAAGTCTCTCGTGTCCGGTTGATTTTTCCTATCTACATCGAGCTTCTCATCTTTAGTATGAAATTTATTTGGAGGAGATCATGATTCCTTTCCATCATAATCGATTAACGATTATCTTGCATACATCATAAACGGCTTAGATTTTCGTGAACCGACTTTAAACATTGAGGACAATGTTTTCGTTTGAGTTTGGAAGGGAATCTATCGATTTGATATGTATGCTTTGCTTATTATTTTGTTCTCACGTAACCGTTGAGCCGGAGGCGAGCGAGCGGAGAGCGCAAAAAAAATTAAATTTTAGTATAAAAAAAAAAAATAAAAAAAAATAATAATAAAAAAAATAAAAGTACAAAAAGTGTTTGATACAAAAAATGTGGTTTTCCGTTGGTAAAATAAGAGTAATTTTTTGACCCATCGTACGTGTAAGAGTGCTACTTTCTTCCTTAACAATTAATTATGATAGTTTGTGCTAGTCCTCATGAAACTTTAAACATGCTAGACGTGAAATCGTTAGTAAATAAGACTTGGCTAAACCAATAGATTTAGAATAGCCGAGTTGGATTTTATTTATGCTAAGTATTAAGCGAATTGCTTTTGTAAGAATAAGAAGATGATAGTTTTTGTTTTACGAATTAGTATGCAACAAAAGTTTATTTGGAAAACTTAAAGGCTTATAAGAATAACTCGTGATTTTTTCTCAGCCATAGCTCTTAAAAATGATTAATTTATAGGAGTTTCTCTTAAATTTTGCAAAAAAGAGTTTACTCTAAAAAGTCTAATCACAACAGTATTATGAGAAAAAGCTTTAATCGAAGATGAGTCAAACATCATTTTGTAAATAAAATTTTAGTTCGAGTTTATACTTTGGTTATCTGAACGAAATTTTTTACTATTAAAAAAAAAATGTATTGGTGAATGAAAAAGATCAAGTTATAAATCCTAAGTGTAATAATTAATATACAAACTCCATCGCAATAATTACATGGTCATTTTACGGTTCGCTCCCGAATGTAACATCTCAAGAAATGATAGAGGATGTATATTTAGTGTTGTGTAACATAAATAAGTACTCGAGCTCTTGTCGTGAGGCGTGCCGATGTGTCTTGAAAGAAAAGTGATACCATTTCAAGCCATAATAATGTAATAATAATAATAATGTTGCAAAGTTTGAATAAATAACTATAAAAGTATCATTTTCTAAAACCAAGATATTCTTTTTGACTAAGTTTGTCAAAAGTTCTATAAGGCTGTTCATCGGAAGTTCATACGTTTCGGTTAGAGAATTCTCCGATGGGTTTGTCAAGAAGCTTAGCACTTACCCGATGAACGTTTTTTGGGATCGCTAGAGAAGAAATCATTCATTGGGACAAGTGAACCAATGATGGTCTTAGCTAAGGAGGGGTGTTGTTTGCTTTGGATTGTGATCCTACTAATGATTAACATATTAGCCCAAAAATGCCCATGTGTAAATCATGGTCGATTCAACTATCTAATATGTGGATTTAATTGGTTTAAATAATTTGAACCATACACTCCTAAATTTATGAATTTGTGTCGTAAAGGAATTCACAAATGGTAAATATAAGTTAGTCTTAGGGACTAAGTTAGTAATTAGCAGTGATCTATTTTTAAGCTTAGCAATTGTATATAATTTAAAAATCGGGGAATGATGATGTTTATCTTTTAGACACTTAATTGTTCTTTTTATTCTAGAATCCGTAAAAGTTACCAATAAGTTAATGAAAACAATACTAAGTCAACACAAATAAGTTGTAGTTAAATATCAATATAAAATTCATAAAAAGAGAAAATATAGAAAATGGGAAGTCGGTTTTATTAAAACTTGTGAACATCTTAATTCTCTCAACAAAATCATTTGCTACTTTTTCAAAGGTATAGTTTGGAGAAGTTTTTGAGAATTTGTTATAAGGCATGTGATAAGAGTTCTGAATACAGCACAATCGTTTAGTTTGGGGAATTTTGATAAGTGTAGAATACTCATATCCGTTTGTACCTAAAATAACCCAATTAAACCCAAATACAGACCGAAAAATTTTGGAAAGAGAATGATGGCTTGTATTTGTGTTTTGTGTGTGCATGTACGGATAAATCAAAAATCACAAGAAAACAGTCAAAAAACGGGCAAAAACGGACACGAGAATCAGAAGAGTACAAAGCCGAAGCCAGAAAAGCCCAAATCCCTAGCCCATTTCCTCTTTTATAACAACCCAGCGAGTGTGCGCGCGCGATCTTGCAAATCCCGAAAGTTATTTATAACTTGAAAAAGGGAAATGAAAGAGAGGGACTGAAAGTATAAAAATGCCAAAGTCCCAACATTTTTAACTTTCAAAGAAAGGTCTCTAACCAGTTACTGTTTCACCTATCATCCCGTTTCACCATCCAGGTGTAAATCAAAGGGGGATTCCAAATTTAAAGGTGTTTAGGTGCAATTCAACTCACTTTAAAAAAAAAAAAAAAAAACCACAAATGAAGGGACAAATCATCTTTATCAAAGGGATTACATAACCTCTCCCAATCATAGGGTAGGCCACAATCAACAATGGGTGAAACACAATTTATGTGTGTTCTTTTGCACAAAAACACTCACAAAATAAGCCAAACGTCACATCAATGGAATGACACGCTGTGCAATCTTTAAGTGTCTACAGCACTTGGACCAATACGGCCACAATAGAAGCCAAATGATTGGCCATTGATGTAAAAGGATTAATAGCAAGGCAAAGTCTAGAAGGATCCAAGGGCAGGCTATATCGCGAGCGCGTCCTCACTTCTCAACACACACCATCTAGAACGAGTAGTAGTTTTTAATTTAGTGTAGCTTAAATTTTAATTCTTAGTTTAATAATGTTTTAACCTTGTAATTTTCCTTTAAAAGTACTGTAAGCAAGTTTTTATTAATGAAATTCAGTTCTTCTAAATCTCTCCAAATTTCTTTTTCATAAGCTTTCTTAATAAGCCAAATTGTCTAAATAAGTTTTTTAAGCTCATTTAAAGCCCTTCATTCCTATAAGCTGAAATAGAGCTATTTTAATTCAGTATTAATCTTACCTAAACCTTAAATCAGTTTAATCTATCATGGATCTTATTGGATTAGAGCTTTTGGAAGGGGATCTTAACTTGGAAGAGATCCCAAGGACTTATACACCTATCTTTATCTAATAATCTAGGAGCTTGTAGCTGCCTTTATTGGTTCTACTTGTTTAGCTAGAGGAGTGTTTTGTAAGTTCTCTTTCATTTTTCCCTTTAATTGCTAGTCATTAAGAAATGATATTATTCTTTCAAATTTAGATCTGCTTATTTTGCTTATCTCTTTGCTTATTAGTTGCTTGTTTGAGTTTATCTATCTAAATCTTTCATAGTTGTTTATCAGAATTCAATTTTCACTTAGTTTTAATATCTAGATTTTCCAAATGATTGTTTAAAAACTCTAAAAAACCAAAATATAGTAAATGTAGCTTAAGTCTTAGATTATTGCTTATTAGTTGTTAAATCATTCGTATAAAAGTAGTTTTAAAATCTGTTAATGTCTGGGTATTGCGCGTGCGCGCGAGAGCGAAGAGCCAGCGAGAGAGGAGCGGAAGCGTGAGATGGTATCTTAATCAAAAATTTCTTAGTGTGTATGGTTAAGCAAGTTTTGCCGCTAAAAGTCAATGCCAGTTGTGATTCTTTTTGGATAGTTTGAATTGACATAATTGATAAGGTTTTGAGTAGATTGAGGTTTAGTTTAAGCATTAAGATTTTATGCTAATAAGCTCGCCTGTGCACCATGGGAATTTCCCCTTTGAATTTACTTGTGAAATTCTATCTAACCCCAAGGCTTAGATCTTGCTTGGACTTTGTGTAATAAAACTCTATTTTGAGTGTGTTTATTATAGCGCAGTTTTTTACCTTAGGAAACCTCATTTTCGTTTTGCACTTGTGCAAAAGTGCACCAGAATTTCTAACAATAAGTAGTATTTGCCACCATATTACTACTAAAAAATTTAGTACTGCTACCTTTTGCTTAATTTTTAGTTGAGTAAAAGTGAGATTAGGTTTTAAATTCAAGTAGAAGTAATCCTAATAAAGCTTGATATGAGTTTAGGATTAAGTTTTTTATTTAGCTGCTTTTTTTCTTAGCCCGCGAGAGAGCGCGTGCTGTTTAAAATATGAATTATGCATCAGCAGTACTAAGTAGTTAGTACTAGCTGATATTCAAATCTCATTTAAAGCGCAGTAATTATATGATATTATAGCTTATCTTTAGTCATTTAAAAGTCTATTTAAGCCTTAATATAGAATAGTTTTTAGAAAACAATTTCTAGCTTATTTACATACTTATTTTGCTGTCAAAAAGTTAAAAAGCCAAAAATAGTACTTAGGAATTTTAAGGTTTATTTGTTAATTTAGCTTATGGGCCAGATTTTATAGCTTAATTAGATAGATTATAAGTAGTTTAATAAGTCCTTAAAAGTTTAGAGCTGATGTTTAAGCTTTTTTTAAAGACTTTTAAGCTCATTTGATTTGTGCTATTATTGCATATTTTACTGAGTT
This sequence comes from Tanacetum coccineum, assembly GCA_026074375.1. NCBI lineage: Eukaryota > Viridiplantae > Streptophyta > Magnoliopsida > Asterales > Asteraceae > Tanacetum > Tanacetum coccineum. The sequence goes on along the minus strand of BQNB010067575.1, from coordinate 10,053 downwards.
TGCTTAGTTCATGCTAAGGTTTAGTTTGTTTAAAAGTACTTCTGAGCTGTAATTTCTTTGCATTCATAGATACATAATTTCATAAGCCTTCCTAGAACTCTTTTTCTTATTCACATAAGCTTAATTGATCTATTATAAGCTTTTTTAGTAAAACATAGGCCCAAACCCCTATTTCCTGAAACAGCAAATATAGAATGCTCTTATAACTAGTGTTATCTTTGAGTTTTAAGACTATAGTGCTTTTTATAACTAAAGTATTGTTTCTCCCTACTTCCATGTTACAACTTTGCTCTTTTAAGTTTTTAATGATAAGCACTTTTAGAATTTGAGCTTATAATTGGACTTAGTTTGTTGTCGGGGTAAGTCCTCAGGGACCATTCCTGTAATTTTTCTTATTTTAGTGTTTTCCCAGTTAATCCTTGCCCGTTAAATGTTTTAGCCCGTTAGTCCTTAAGTCTTTTACACAGTTAGTCCCTAAGTTAGTTTTTAATTAGTTTATTAAGTTTTAATTAATAGTTAGTGATATTTTAATTAGTTAATTAGACTTTAAGCAAAAAGTAAAAATTAGCTTTTATTTTTAAAAATTTTCTGCACACTTTCTTATTTAGTTGTAAATTTTTATAAAAATTTGTAGGATTTAATTTTATAATATAGGTTTTATTATTATTTTAGTTTTTAATTAGTTTAAATCTTAGAAAAATTATATCTTTTAATCCAAAAAGCAAAAGAAATTTTTTTTATTCTTTTCCTTAATTTTTCTTTTGTCAATCTTAGTTGAAAGGCAAGTGAAATAGTTACATTTTTAGGATTAAAATTTGTTTACTTGTTTATTTGTCGTGTTTTAATTGTTTAACCGTATTAGTTTAATTGTTTAATTATTTTTTTTATATTGTGATCTTTAGATAATCAAAATCATCCATTTGCTCATTCATATCAGAATCCGGACTTAACGAGGTTTCAATTTCACTATACAATGGGAAAAAAACGACCGGGTGAACATACATGCCCCGGTTTTAATATACGTATTATATATTATATTAGTAAATATATTTTTTGAGAGTGAATTTTATCAAGGGTAACTGGGTAATTTTCTTAATTAACACTTAGGTTATATTATTATATAAATTATGGGTGTATAAACTATCAAATTCAGTTTTTAGAATTGATCATCCGAATCGATACTTATACCAAATATATATAATATATAACAATACTAAATAATAAGGATAGCCAATAATATTATATTGAGTATTTTACCCCGTCGGGTACTAGAAAAACGCTTTTAACCAAAGCAATTAAACAAGAGAGACCACCGGTCGTTTTCCTCGCGAGAAGTGAAATGGAAATTCAAGAGAAATGGTTGGGAATCGAGCTTTGATTATCACTTAGATTTTGGGATTGGTTTTTCCTAAATCAACCAAAAGTGAAAACTAATATAAGGTAAGAATAAACATTTGAATTTAAACTATTTTTAATACTAATATTAATTTTAAGAATTAAAAACTAAAGATTAACTAAAAATTGATCTAAAAGATATAAATGAAGAAAATCTTGCTAAGTGACAGTAAAATGTTAATTAAGTGCGGGCTTTAGGTTGTAACGAATTAAAATCCTTGAAAACAAAATTTTAATATAAATCTTAAAATGACAAGAAAAGTAAAGTGCCTTGTTTTTAGAAATAATAGTGCGCGCGCGTGAGGATTAAATTGCATTAAAAATAATGACGTATGTAAGATTGGAAAAATTCTAATGAATTAATAATAATATTTTTTAAACCTTTTAAACCGCACCTAAATTCCAATTCACTAATCACGAAATCAAGCACAAATGAACTACTCACAAATCATAACAAATAAACTATCAACAATCATAAAAATCAAACATAAAGCAATTAAAGCTAATAATTCCAAACTACAGTATTAAAAAGGGAAAAGGTAACCGAAATAATAATCGCAATGAAATAAAAGCACCGAATCATCAAACTTAATAAACAAATAAGTTTAGTCATTCAAGCTTTTACTTCACTAATTAGCGAATAAAGGTGTCAACTTTATCTACTAATATTTTCAAAAAAACTGACAAGATCAAAAACTTATTTATGTTATTAACCTAGAAAACTCCTAAAGATCCGTCTTAGATTAGAAGGTAAGAAATAGAAATAAGACATGAAAATTTAGAACAAAATAAGCTAATAAAAAGATGAAAACTTTAGATCTAAATCCACCCGAAACTAAGGTGTTCACGGATCAACTACAAGAGCTTTCTGACAAAGGCTTTATAAGACCTAGTTCGTCACCATGGGGAGCTCCAGTTCTATTCGTCAAGAAGAAAGATGGAATGCGTTACGGAATTGCATAGATTATCGAGAACTAACAAAAACAACGTTGAAGAACCGTTAATCCGCTACCAAGAATTTGATGACATATTCGATCAACTTCAGGTTCGAGTTCTACACGAAGATCGTCCTAAGGGTCATGTAACACCAAGGAAGGGTTCAAGAAGAAGACATCCTCGAAGACTGCCTTCAAACTCGTATGGACATTAATGAATTCCAAGTTAACCGTTTGGTTTAACCAACGCACCTGCTTGTTTATGGACCTCATGAACTGAGTGTGCAAACCTTAATCTGGACAATATGTGTAATTTTCAATATTGAGATAATTTAATCTATTCCAATAACAAGCAAGATCACTAATAGCATCTGAAGATAATATGGAATGTTAATGAAGAAAGAGAGTATGTATGCAAATGATTTCCAAGTGTGATTTTAGGATTCCCAAAGTACATTTCATCGTCCATGTGATTGATAAAAAAGCATTCATGTGGATCCAGCCAAGAAGAATCCGTATGGGGGGGGGAGGATAGGGCATCTCCTAAGACACCAACGATAATCTACAATTGTTAGGTCTTGCTGGTATTATCGACGATTCAGTTGAAGGGTTTTCAAGATCGCCAAACCAATGAAGCAATCTCACCAAAAGAAGTTAAGTTAGAGTGGGTGACAACAAGAATCAACGTTTCAAGTTATTGAAGCAAAGAAGTTGTGTAGTGCACCAATTCTGGCTTTACCCCGAATGAAAGTGTAGATGTTATCGTATACTGCGATGCCTTCGATCAAGGGTTTGGGGCGCTGAGAGTGATGCAAAGGGGAGAAAGTAAATATACATATTGCATACACGCCAGTTAAAGATCCATGAGAAATCATACTACTCATGATCTGGAACTTGGAGCAGTAGAGTTCGCTCTGAAGACTATTGAGAGGCACTATCTGTATGTTACCAAGTGTACGTGTTCCCCACTGATCATAAGAGTTTACAGCATATTTCTTAAACAAAGGAAATTGTACATATAAACGCAGATGGTTTAGAGTTTGCTTAGAGATGTACGATTGCGATATTCGTTTTATCACCCAGGTAGGGCAAATGTCGTTGCAGGATAGCTTTGAGCAAAAGAACGGGAACCACGTTAAGAGTTCGGCTTTAGGTCATGACTGATTAGCTGATCTTCCTGAAGCAATCTTTGAATGCACATACTTAAGCACAGAAATCAGAGAACATCAAGAATGAAGATGTTGGAGGAATGTTGGTTGAAAACTGCCTAAATTCCCAGATGCACATAAACGGAAAAGTTGAACCTCTTACGGATTGGAACCCTATGCCTCAAGACAGTATTTGTTACCTTGTTATGATGATTTGCGGACTGTGATCAACACGTGTCACACAAATCGAATATTCTATCCATCAGTTCCGAGAAAAATTATCAAGACGTGTAAATAGCTATATTGGTGTTCCCAATATAAAGCTTGATATATTGCCACCTATGTTAGCAGTGCTGACCTGTGCTAAAGTCCAAGGCCGAACATCAGAGACAATCGGATTGTGAGTTACAACCCGAGATACCTCGAATGGAAGTGTGTGGACAATATCACATGGATTTAGAGTAGCCGCGCGCGGCTGGCTTCCTAAGTCATCACAAGGGTATGACACCATTTGGTAATCGTTGACCGTCTTACAAAGGTCCCGAAATCATTTATACCATGAAAGAAACCGACCGCTCAGGAGAAACTAGCGAGAATGTACCTAAAAAGTAAGAAACAAGGCATGTAATACCGGTCTCGATTATTTGTTGATCGTGACCCTAGTTTCGCATCAAATTTCGGGAGGTCATTCATAAAGCTTTATGTACAAGTTTAGATATAGACACATATCATCCGCAAACTGACGGACAAAGGGAGAGAACCATTCCAAACTCCAAAGATATGCTAGATCTTGATTAAACGACTTTGGAAATGGTGTGGGTTAAACATATGCTATTGGTCAATTTTCTACAATAACATTTATCATGCTATGGCCTAATGCTGCCCCATTTGAGGCCTTTACGGTAGAAAAATTCTTCGCTCTGTTTGTTGGGCTGAGGTTTAGAAGTTCAACTCCAACGTTCCAGAGAAGTACAAGAGACGACTAGAAAATCATTCAAGTTTAAGCAAAGGATGCAAGCCCTCGTGATGCATAAGAGCTACGCTGAATTGAAGCCGTAAGCGATGATTTTGAGGTTGGAGATAAAGTGATCTCAAGGTTTTCGCCTGAAATTGTTGTACGATTTAGCAAACGGAGGGAAATTAAATCCCCAGGTTTGTTGGAACCTTTTCAAGGTAATAAAAAGGGGTGGAGACGTTTTTTTTTTTGCATACAAGCTCAATCTTCCTGAGGAGCCTTGAGCAGATTCATAATACAATTCACGTGTCCAACTAATGAAGTTGTCATGCTGACGAACCCTTACCGTTTCATTTGACGACTTCATTTTGATGACAAGCTTCAGTTTGCTGAGGACCTATAGAATCACAGATCGAGATGTGTAAACTTGAAGGCGAAGCCGTATTCCCATTAGGTCCAGGTTCGATGGATACTCCAAGAGAGTTCCAATTTTACCATGGGAACGCGAAGAACAATTTCCAGAAGAAATTACCCACATATGTACCAAAAAGACACGGCCGTCGTCAAGTGCTGCGTCTTAATCCTTGAGGACAAGGCTCAGCTAACCGTTGAGACAATAACACCTTCGTGTTTTAGGTCATTGTAATGACATTAGTAATTCACAATTTATTTTTATAGGGTTTACGCGTTTTGCTCTTAAACCGTAAAACGTTAAGTTAAATCCTCGTAAACTAAAAATGAACATTCAATGTAACGGGCATTTAACAATTAAATGTTTCATCAAGCAGGTGTTTATATGATTAATTATGAGGAATAATTAAGAACTTTTGTTCATCTAATTTTATTGGCTACGTAAAATCTATTCGTTCGCGATAAAACGCGTTTCGCATTCCTGAGCACCAAAACCTAACTACTCTTAACGAATACCCATGATTTTTACCCAATACTCAAAATAATCAATATAACATCACATATATGCCTATGTGGCCGAAATTTTCAAGATAGGACCAAGAGTTATCAACTTGCTAAAAATATCTAGGTTAATAAAGATCATAGGGAACCAACTCTTACACCATGATCCACTTGACTAATTAACCTTGTGCAAGGGTTAGAAAGTAACCATGGTTAGGTTAGTTAGATATTTTCACTATAAATAGCATGCATGCACTCTTCCTTCATAAACACTTACAAATAAACACAAAAACCCTCTCTTTGTCACCTCCCTAACCCACAGTGCTCAAAACCCCTTTATACACAATCCATATCTTTGATTTTCTTTTTCATCCAATTAGTGTTTACATACATACTTAAGGTATTCTAAGAAGAATTGAAGGGTTGGTTAAGCTTTGAAAGGGTTTTAAGAAGATATTGAAAGATTAGGGTTTCAAACCTAATCTAGGGTTTGTTTTTCGAGCTAGACTTTTGTCTTGAATCTTCGAGTGACCGAAGCTTCTTTGTTCGGGTCCATTTATGTGAACCTAACATCTTCCTAATTCCTTTATACTTTTATTTCTTATGATTTTATGTGTTATATGTTATTTATGGCTAAATCACCATTTAGGACTTTTTAATATGTAAAATGAGTTTTCACTTATGTTTATGATTTTATGCACTTATTCTTATGTCATGTGGTTATATATATCATGAAAAAATAAATGTAAAAGTATGTTAACATATGGTTTAAGTATAAACATGTTTAGGTTAAATTAGGGTTTTATAATGTTTCTTAAACTTCACATGTGAAAATAATGAAAGTAAAAGGGTTAAACTTGTTACAATGAAATTACAAGGACTAGGGATGATATTGGACCTTATTATAAGTACCACAAGTGTCAAATGTGTTTTTAAGAGTTTTTATAGTAAACTACTAAGTTAATAATACATAAAAACAAGGTTTTTATAAAGAAACATACATGAATACTTAGGGGCTGTCTAAATTCGAAATTTAGACAGTAGGTGATGATATTTTATAAAAATAATACGCCTCGTGACGATTCCGAAATGATAAGAAACTCGAAAAACCGATCTATAACGAAAAAGATACGTTAAAAACGAGTTTACGACTATAAATACTTTTATAAAAGGTTACTATTCATGGCAGTAGGTTTGAGTTTAAAACACCTAAAATATAATATAACTTTTGATTACGAGATCGTACACGCAAGAATCGCTAAAAACGGAACTATAACGAATAAACTACGACGTTTTCGATAATTAAAGTTTATAAAAGTAATTTTATAAACTATGAACAGTAATTTTACTATTCATCGCAGAATCTTAAAAACTTGAAAATGTAATATTTTGATCGCTCGTCTTACTACGAAGACGTGGACGTAAGAAACGCGAGCAACGGGCTTAAAACGACCAAATTAGGTCATTTTTACGAAAAGTATATTTATAAACGTTTTCACTTTATAAATATTATTTTACTAAAACGATTAGTCGGTGATTATGCTATATAGAATATTGAGTGGTTATCAAAGTGCTATATTACTAGGGAGTTTCATAATGAGGCCTCTTCGGATGGCGTATCGATGAGTTGTTGGATTTACGATTTAAAGTGTCCTAAACTCCTCGTACGTCATGTCATGACCTCTTTAATTATGATAGCCCGAACGATAGTACGATGTAACAACTATAAGATTATATTCAATATTATTAATAAGTACTCAGTACTTATACGACCTTAATTTAAATAGGTTGCATCTATCGTCTTGCGTGACGTTTTATCTGTGATTAATTGAGCTATCTGTACTCAAGGTGAGTTCATAGCCCCACTTTTACAGTTTTACTGATTTACTATTATTTGGGGTGAGAACATGCTTTGTTTTATAAATTGGACGCAAGTGTTGAAAGTATATTGATTATGTGTTTGCCTAAGTAGCGATAACCCTCCTGAGCCCATTATCATGAACTGTCAATTGCATAGATGTAGTTGTTAATTGCATTATGTGAGCGCGAATGTTATAAATAGATCTATTGGGATTAACCTCCCCGTTTGGGTGATTAGCTATCACTTTTGTTTTATAAATAGTCGCAAGTGTTGAAAGTATATTGATTATGTGTTGCCTAAGTAGCGATAACCCTCCTGAGCCCATTATCATGAACTGTCAATATGAATAGATGTAGTTGTTTAATTACATTCTGTGAGCGGCGAATGAGATAAATGAATCTATTGGGGGATTTAAACCTCCCGTTTGGGTGATTGCTATCACTGGGAACGAAAGTTGACATGTCGGACTGATGTTGCGGGTTACAACATCTGTACGGGCAAAATAACTGCTAAAATAGCAAATATAGGTTGAGCTTCAGTGTCATGAGCTTAGTGCAACAGTAATCTGGTTTTGTGATTGTTGGCATATGTTGTAACATCACGGGAAAGTCTTGCGGTCCTGCATAATTTAAATACATAAACCTATGAATTCACCAACATTTTTGTTGACGTTTTAAGCAATGTTTTCAGGAGGTCAATAGGCACGAGGTGCCAAGGATGCATTGGATTATGTTTTGGATTGCACTGTTAAAGATTTATGTGCATCATGTTTTGGGAAATCTATGTTATCTTTTGTAATATTAAACAAAGAACAAGTAAAGCTATAAGCTTTTGTAATATGTCTTTTATTTAAATCCAATGTATCAATTTAAACAACTTTTGTGTCGTTCTTATATATATCTTGTGTTGTTGATCTTGAAGTAACACGCCCCGGATCCTTATTCCGCTGCGACCTATTTTGGGGGTGTTACAGATTGGTATCAAGAGCCAAGGTTATAGAGAACCAGGTCAAAATGTTTTTGCTGGACTCTTAATTGATATACGTGGTATTATAATATATTACGTATATTACAGTAAGAGCCTTATATAATATATACTCATATAAGTTATTTCTGCTGGTCACAGTAGACATGTCAGTTGATTCTGCTATTACATATACTTCTGTTCACTCTGAGGCACGATCTTGGAGTATTCCATCTGAGGATCCTTACGAGGAGGCTACCCGACAGCTGTTCGAGCAGGCACCACGTTCTCCAGAGTATGTACCTGAGAATCATATACCAGTGTACATTCCTGAGCCTGAGCATCCTGAGGACTTAGTGCCAGCTGAGGATGAGGCACCTATACCTCCACTATCACCATTCTTTCTATCTCCACGTATCCGACCCCTACATACTAGAGCAGCCATGAGGCAGATGAGAGCTGCATCACCATCCACCTATCATTCACTACTCCCATCAGGAACCCCACCATTGTTACCTATTCCTCTACCTACACCGTCCACTAGCCGCAGAGCTGAGATTCCCGAGGCTGACACGCCGCCTCGGAAGAGGCTACTACTTACTACTCCTAGACCTAGTTGTGAGGTTGGAGAGAGTTCTGCTGCTGCAGCTGCGAGACAGCCAGGACCCACTATGGCTCATAGGGTCGATTACAGTCCTGTAGACCCTATGGAGACCAGGCTCCGAGATACTGAGAGGAGGATGATGACCGCCTTAGAGTTGGTCAACATGAGAGTCACTTACCAGGTAGATGTTTGCACTAGGGAGAGTTCAGAGTTTTGCACACGACATCACGATGCCCAGAAGGATCGTGCAGCTGTGAGAGCTGAGATTGAGGTATTGAGGAGAGAGAGACTTGCTTACGCACAGGAGAGTATTGAGACTCGTGAGGCCTTGACTAGATCTGAGGCTCACCGCAGAGCATTAGAGGCACGAGTTGCAGTGTTAGAGACACAGGCGTATCGCCACGAGTGGCAGCGTCAGGGTGCAGATGATCATGCTGTTGAGCATATCATGCGTACCCAGGCCCTGGAGGCTAGAGCACGTATGGACACCTTGGAGGACACTGGTAGCAGTTCCTAGGCTTGGTTATGATTGTAGCTACTATGCAGTCTGTTAAGTTTTATGGGTTATCCCCAGCTAGCAGACGGTATAGATCTTTTGTTTTGGTTAGCTATCCTGTATAGGTCTTTTATTTCTGATTAGCTATGTCGTATAGCCTACTAAGTGTTACGAGTATATCTCGGCTAGTAAGGCTTTAGGTTGTTTCTTTTGTATCGTAACCTAGTAGTTATGATCATTTTGTATTTAAACGAACCATGTATGATTTTCCAAGATATATATAATGGATGGATTATGTTTTATATGAAATCGAATTTATTGTGAATGAATGTCGATTTGTTAATTTCAATACTGTTGTGTATTTCACCATGTGCTGTGATCTCGTTTTATTTATTATGTATACATCGGGTTATGGTTAAGATTTTATGAAATCTAACGGGTATTATGTTTTCTTATGAATTGAAGAAAATGGCACCAAAAAGGAGAACCACGAGGTCGACACCGGTCACCACTACTCCTCCACCAGTCGCAGACCCTACTACCACCACTTCGGTCACAAATGCCCAACTCCAGGCCATGATCGACCAAGGTGTCACTGTTGTATTGGCAGCATGTGATACCACCCAAAATGGCGACGATAGCCATACCTCGTGTTAGATATTAGAAAAAGACTCGGTCACCCCGTATATTTTACTGTTTATTATAGCTCGTAGTTTAATAGTTAATAGTACGTTTTTCAGTTTTAAGTCGGGTACGAATACCCGGTATATTGTAAGTACTATAT
>BQNB010067574.1:0-30393 GCA_026074375.1 Tanacetum coccineum | reverse complement strand
TGGATGGCCTTGGGTTAGTGCTTCTTGGGAAGCTATAGGAAAGGTTTATAAGCTGTTTGAGGGCTTATTGTCTTGCCAAAAATCTTGGACACTTGTGAGTTTTTCTCATTTTTCAAATTTCTGCTTATTTACTGTACAAGTGCTTATTACTGCTTACTTTTAGCTTATTTGTGCTTATTTATGTTCTTTATGCTTATTTTTTCTTGTTTAATGCTTTTATGTCATTTGTTCATGCTTTTACTTTAATACTGTCTTTAATTGCTCTTAACTGCTTATTTCTTATTTTGCTTATTTTAATGCTTATCTTTGCCTAAAATTTGCTTTTCTTTGCTTAACTTTGCTTTGTTACTATCTGTCTTTAAATTTCTTTGCTTAAATCTTTGTAAATCAAGCTTAAATTTGGTTTTTCAAACTTAAAGGGGTGTTTGGGTTAAGGGTAAAAATGGGTCAAAACTGGTTGAAAAACCATTTGGGTCACTTAGCTTACTTTTACAACCTCCTTTAAGCTCTTTAAATTAGTTTCCAAAGGATTTTAAGTCTTAAAACTCTGTTTCCAAAAAGTTAAAAGTTGTGTGTTATGTCTGAGGTCTCAAAGCAGATTACATTAGCTTATTTGGTTAGGCTTTTAAAACCATCTTTTAAGTGTTGTTTTTGAGTTGCTTTTAAGTGTCAAAGTCAGTAGATAAGAGTCTTTTTAATTTACCTTTGTTTTAGTCAAAACCTGTCAAGTCAATTTTATAGCTTTAAAAGCCATGTTTCATTTTCAAATTTAGATAAGTTTTACTTAGTTTTAGGGTTTGAGCTTAAGAGCATAAGCTCATTAGTTGGTGACTTTTATCTGTTTTAGCTTAGTTTAGATTTTAAAGCTTATTTTCTAGCTTATTAGTAGGACTGCATTTAGCCCCTTTTAAAACTGAAAAAACCAAAAAAATGCATACTGTCTTAATCAGCCCTTTTCTTAAGCCCTTTTCATGGCTTTAATGAGTTTCAAACTCAGTTCTTTTTGCTTATTTTAGGAGCTTGTTGGACAAGCTTTAAGATCATATAAATCACATACCCATAAGGATCCATCTTGGTGCTTAAATTTAAGCCCAAAAACTATTTTAATCATTTTATTTCATTTAATCTGTTTTTAATTCATAAAAAATTATTAAAAAGTCAAAAAAATATATTTCCTTTTTTCAAAATTTTCTTTTATCATTTAGGACTTAGAAAAATTAAATTTGCTTTTGTAGGGTCAAAATTTCACAATTTCGTTTTTTAAAGAACGGGTTTGGATCCCGTTCTCGTTTTTTAGGTTTAAATCCTTACTTGCTTTCGTTTTTAGGTTTCCTTTACTTGTTTTAGCATTATTATTGTAGAATTAGGAATCCAAACCAAAAATCTTTCAAATCATTCAAAAACGCGATCACGAACTCGACCGATTCTCAATTCACGCCTCGTTGGGAAACGACCCGGGAGTTTTTGGATTTTGCTTTGGTTAAAAGCAATTTTCTAGAAGCCCACGGAATACTTATCTGTCTTATTATTGATCTTATCCTTATTACGTATTTATATTATATATTTATTATATTTATATATACTAAAAAGAACGGGTCATGTTCCTTTACCAGAAATTCTACCACCATGTGCTCCTCCCCCAAATGTAACATAACCTCCATCAAATTTCTTGAAATCTGAGAGATAAGCTATGTTCCCAGTCATGTGTCTTGAGCATCCACTGTTAACAAATCATGTGTCATCCTGTTGTGGCTTGCCCTGCACATAAAAATAAGGAAATTAGTTTCCTTTGGGGACCCAAGCCATTACTGACTTGGATCTGCCTCGTGCATCAATGTAATTATGTTTCTTCAAAGTGATTGATGCACTATCAGGTTTGGTAGGCCTCCAAACCCAACATGCTGAGGTCTTTACAGCATATGCCTGATTTACCCTAACAGCATTAACAACTGCTGAATGTGGCCTAATAGTATTAACTACTTTTGGCCTAGCAGTATTAACTGTTTTTGGCCTAGCAATATTAACTTTTTGGGTAAAAATTTTGATAGGGCCTTTTTATAGTTGATTGTGCTGATTTTGAAAAACATGACATTGGTTTAGCACTATAAACTATAGATTTGGGATGAGCAGTATTAACTGTCCTGGCAGTATTAAAAGTTTTTAGGCCAGTTTTCATTAAAACTGCTCTTGGAACCATGTTCCTTTGAGCATTAGGGTAAGTCCTATTGGTAGTATAGTTGTAGTTCACCCTGTTATAATTATTCCCATATACCATCCTTTCCCTTTGATGGTATTTACAATGAGCCAGCACATGATCAAAACTCCCACAAATAAAAGTTGCTTTGTTATACATCATAAAATCACTTCCTAGTTGATTGGACTTTTGTCCATTCCAGTTTCTTTGATTCCCCCTAGGACTTTATGATCTATACATCTCAGCATACCTAACTGACTTTTTAACTGGTTTTTCATGATTTTTACGTTTGACAAACTCTTTCTTTTTATCAAGAAAAACAATTTCTTTATCAACATTAAGTGAAGACTCAACAAAGCTACTTGTGTCTTCTGGAACTTGTTCTTTTACCAAAGAGTCATCAGAATTTTCCTTAGATTCATCTGATGTTTTATCATAAATAATGTTAGACTCTTTCTTACTATCCTTTGAACCATAACTTTTAAATTCAGGCTCTTTGAATTCATCAAGACCAGAATAAAACAAATCAAGCTTTTTAGGTTGATTATAGATTAAAGGATGAGGTGGAGGAACAACATTATACCCCAAACCCTTTTTACTTTTGTCAGTTATCTGACTTCCTAACAACTTGTCTAAGCTCTTTGAGGCATTATCAAATTTCTCAATTTTAAATTCAATGCCCTGTTTTTCTTGCTTAACTTTTTTAAACTCACTTTTAAGCATATTTATTTCATAGTCTTTGCAAGCTACTTCCCTTTTAAGAACTGCAACTTCTTCACTGAAAAGAACCTCATTCTTTCTATAAATGATAAGTTGTTCTTCTAGAGTTGCTAAACCTCTTTGATAAGTAGTTGCTATAAATTCAGTTTGATTAAGCTTAACAATCAAATCATCATACTGTTTCTTAAGAGTTTCATAGTTTTTCAGACAAGTTTTATCATTGTATACCTTAGAGTCTGAAAATGTCATTAGAGCCATGTTTGTCTGAACCTGTTCTTCTACCATGTCACTCCAGTCAAAACCACCATCTATAGCCAACATTGTCTTTGAAGATGTGTCTTCATTGTTTCCTTGCTTCCTAGTGTTGTCTTGATTTCTGAACTGACCCTCCTTGTTCCTTGGTGCTCTACACTCCCTAGAAATGTGTCCCATCTTATGACAGTTAAAACACTCTACCTTGGATTTATCATACCCAGCAGTATCATTAACATTAATGAAAATTTTCTTGCTTGTCCTCTGATAGTACCTTCTTGCCCTCATACTTAGCAGAGAGAGCTGCCACTTTAAATCCATTGCTTCCAGATTATCTTCATGAATTTGCTCTAAGTCCTATTATAGAAGATTAGAACCATTAGGATTCTCAACCATGAAAGCATACACAGCATTATCACTGAAGCTAGCAGTACTAACTTGAGAGCTAGCAGTGTTAACATTAGGGCTAACAGTACTAACTTCATATACAGGTTTAGCAATATTAACATCATTAGTACTGCTAGTACTTGGATCAGTCATAAAGGCCAAGTTTTGAGTACCACTACTTGCACTAACAGATTTCTTTACCTTTTGTCACAATTTAAAGTTGTTGTACCAAGAGTCATCAATGCTTATTAATTTAATTCCCAGGCTTATTCAGCCATACTACCACATGAGATTCCACTCAGGGGGCAAGCTGCTCAAAAAATTTAAATTTAAGTCTTCTTAAGAGATGACCACACCAAAATTGCAAGCCTACTAACAATCTCTAGAGCCTGTTGAAAATTAGAGTCAAGAGACTCTGTGCTTGAAGCACTAAAAATTTTCATATTGATGCTTCAAAAAGTGTCTTTTTTGTCTTCTTATTGGCTTCAATCCTCTAAATGGTGTTTCGAATAGCAGCAAAACATGTTTTAGCATCATGTACTTGCTGAAAGTAAGTATGTATAGGAAGAGCGATGAGAAGCAAGCGTCTACTCTCATCATTCTTCTTGTTGGTCTTTTCTTCAGCAGTTACAGGTACTGACATCTTTGTAACTGAAGTGCCATTCTCTTGTGATGTTTGTGGTACAGACACCTATGAGTTACCATTCTCTATTACCTCCCATAGAGCATAGTCTTGTACCTGGAAGTACTGCTTAATTCTTATCACCCACATCTCATACTCACCTAGTTTGAGTATGGGTAGCTTAGCAGTAGTATTACTATGTATAGATTTAAATTCCATGACTTCTAGATCAAAGTTTCTCAAAACAAAGGCTCTGATACCACTTGTTGATCCCAATCGTTGATCGATTACTTAGCTTGTCTAAGGTTAAATTACCTTGGATAAATCTAAAATAACTTGTTGTAGAAACTTTGTATGTATACTAAAGTGTATGCGGAATCTACACCTTAATATCTAGAAGTATAATGAATAGAACAGTAATTGTGAATGAACAAAGATATAACCAAACGCTCCATTATATTATATACAATAATACAGTACTTCTTTCACTAGTACTAGGGTTTACAACCTTGAAGCTTTTCTAAATCGACTTGACAACTATGAAAACTTGTATCTCAACTAATGCCCTAGAGCCTCCTTTTATAGACTAAGGAGTCCTAGTCGGCTTACAACATATACTAAAGATAAACATAAACTTATAGAATATTCTGATACAATCTATTCTATAATTATCTTCTAATCTTCATCTCTAAGTAATCCTTATCTCTTTACTCGTCTTTATCTTCTGACAGTAGCAATTCTTCTAACAGTTGTAATCCAACAGCATAAACTTTTTGTACCAGCAACACTTGAAACATAAGCAGTAGTAACATTAGTACTAGCAGTACTAATATATACTCAAAGTAGTAACTGTGTACTAGCAGTCTTAACTATACTACTAGCAGCACTAACTACTTAGCATATATTTCAATCTTCAACTCTGAGCAGTCTTAACTTCAACAAGCAACAGTAACTTAATACTAACAGTACTAACTTATACTAACAGTAGTAACTAGTAGTAGTAACTTTATACTACCAGTACTAACTACTTAGCATAATTTTCATTAGTATCACCAACAGTACTAAGTTATGATTGACAGCACTAATGTATACCTGAGCAGCAGGAACTCTAAGAATCATCTTGAAGTCTTTAAGTCCCAACAAATAAAAATCTCTTGCTTACTCCTAAGTCAACACCTCCAACATTATCTTCGCCACCTCCGGCACCGACTCAACCTTCAAAACTCACATCCCCTCTAGCTATCAATCTTGACCTAATTGAACTATTGTTCTCTACACCGCCTACCTCTCCTCAAGCTTTTCTCAACTCTCTTGAGGATCTTCCACCCGCAACAACCAATCCTCCACCTCCTCGTCCATCATTTGACACCATTGAGCGTCTAGCTAACGAACCACCTCCCATTCCACCTATTGATTCATCTTTTCCCTCTCCCACTCCGAACATGGAACCACCTATCCCACCATTTCCACCGCAATGTTTAGCAAATCTACCTTCTAACGTCCTACCACTTCTGCCACTGGGACCCAACAATCCTTTTCCCATGCTTACTCATGAAATGTTTTGTGAACATTGCCAACTAACTCAAGTCATCGTCGACAACTTCTAAGGAGAAGTAAGATTCATTCTCAATCACATTCCCGACCGCCTAAATGTTCTCGCGCATAATTACTAGAAATAGGCTTAGAATGCTAGAATAAAATAGTTGATTCGTTAAGCATCTCTTGCTCTTTGTTGTTTTAATGTAATATCTTTGAATGTTTCATTATCTTAAATGAATGTTATCTATTGTTGTCATATGAGCATTTTTCTTGTTTAAATCTCGTAGATATTGACTTTTTTAGTCAGCCGGTCTTTTTAGATAACAAGCCGGTTTCCTTATACGAGGAAATAAGCACCTCCGTAGCCGTACTACAGAAGACACTTTTAGTTTTTGGCTGTCTAACTTTTCTTTGTAGGTACTCACATAGCAAGGGGGAGTATGTCCCATTCTATTTAACCTATTTTTTTGCAGACATCTATGCACCCTCCTCAAGGGGAGTTTGACATTTCTCGGAAATATGACTAAACCTATTCCATCTTTTTGTTTTCGACAAAAAGGAGGAGAAAGACCATTGTTAAAACTAACTAAAATACAGTAATAACCACCTCTTAATCAATTTTAACTTTGGGTTTTGTCCATCAACAAAAAAGGAAGATTTTAATACAAAATAAACCGTAAAAATGCTTTATTTCATTTCCGATCTTCATTGTTTTATTAGACAAAACTTGAAGTAACATTATGCAAAAACTCTCTCAAAAACATAAAGAAAAGCAACTTTTTACAAAAACATAAAGTGACATAAAAATGTGTATACATTATCTTATGTAAACAAAAATTATACACAAAAATGTTTTCTAATTTCTCATCTAATTACATCATGCATGACCTAATCAAATGCAACAAATCCAAGGAAAATCTCACAAGATTACACAAGATTTTCAAGATCTTAGAATTCAAAATTCGATTTGGTTATTGTTGGACGTTCCCCATTATATTTTAGGCTGCGGTTCCATTCTCCAATGGCAACGGCGGAACCGGGCTACAGTAATATTTTTGGCTATAAATACCAAGCCATTTCTCATGTTTTCACACACCTTCTCATTAAGAAATACTCTCTTATCTACTGATCTTTCTCTCTACTTCTTGCATATTTCTTCTCAGCCTCTTGTAGGTAATTTACTTCAAAAAGGGAATTACCGAGCATTCATTCGAGACGATCAAGTTCCGAGTACCTTGCATTCGATCTCCATAACTCTTTTAAGATAACATTGCCTGATCCATTAACCATTCCCCCCCCCCCCCCCCACCCCCTTTGTAGTTGTTAGAACAATCATCATTTGTATATCAAGAGTCGTTGTGTGATTCGATTCTACCGTGTGAAGAATCCGTTATTTAGCTTTGTATTATTAAAGAAGTGTAACCTTCGTTGTGAGGCTTCTCCGCCGGTCAAAAGGAAATTGGTGACTAGTGTTTATCAAAGGTGTCCTTGTAGCCGAACCACTATAAATACTTGTGTCCCGGTTATATCTCTCTAACTCTTTCTTTTACTTACTTTTATATTTGAACAAACCAAGATCAACATCAAGTCATTTCACACAAAGTTTCAAGCAAAATTTTGAAAAGATAACAATTAATCAAGAAAACTATTCAACCCCCCCTTCTAGTTTTCCACAATTGGCATCAAGAGCAAGGTTACCAAAGTTTTTAAAATAAATTGTATTTTAAATCTTTAAAACGATTATGGATTCGGAAAACTACAAAGAAGGTCAATCTATGCAACGACCACCTCTATTCGAGGCAAATTGTTTTATATATTGGAAAAACCATTTTGAAACTTATGTGAAATCTAAAGATATTGATCTTTGGTACATTATAGCTCATGGTAACTATAAACCTACCACCAAAGACAAAGATGGTAAAGATATAGTTATTCCATATGAAAATTTTGATGAGAACCACAAGAAAATGATTTCCAAAAATGATGAAGCAAAAATGGTTTTATAAACGAAGAAGTCTATGTTGCTCAACCCCCTGGATTCGTAGATTTTGAAAAACCCAACCACGTTTTCAAACTCAAAAAGGCTCTTTACGGTCTCAAACAAGCACCCAAAGCTTGGTATGACAGACTTAAAGCCTTTCTCTTAGATCACTTGTATACCATGGGATTAGTAGATAACACTTTATTTACTAAAAAGAGAAACTCACATATCATCATTGTCCAAATCTATGTGGACGACATCATTTTTGGATCAACTTGTCAAGAGCTTTGCGATGATTTCTCGAAAATCATGCATGATGAGTTTGAGATGAGCATGATGGGTGAATTGAATTTCTTCCTCGGTCTACAAATCAAACAACTCGAAGATGGAATATTCTTTAACCAATCTAAATATGTCAAAGAAATGCTTAAAAAATTCGGTCTTGAAGACTCCAAACCAATCAAAACTCCCATGTCATCCGAAACCAAACTCACCCGCGACGAAGACGGTGAACCCATTGACGACACTAAATATCGTGGCATGATTGGCAGTTTACTCTACCTAACGGCCAGTCGCCCGGACATCATGTTTAGCGTTTGTCTTTGCGCCCGTTTTCAAGAAGCACCAAAAACTTCCCACCTTAAAGCCGTAAAAAGAATCTTTCGATACATCAAAGGTACATCCCATCTAGGCTTATGGTATCCCAAAGGAACCGGCTTAGAAACAATCGTCTATGCCGATTCCGACCACGCGGGAGACTACGTCGATCGCAAAAGCACTAGTGGTGTATGTACCTTCGTAGGTTGTTGTCTCACATCATGGTTCTCAAAGAAACAAACCGCCTTAGCTATCTCAACCACCGAAGCGGAATATGTCTCCGCCGGAAAAGCATGCCAACAAGCCTTATGGATGAAACAAGCTCTAGTAGACTATGACGTTAAGTTAAATGACGTACCCGTTCTTTGTGACAATAAGGGAGCAATAGACTTAAGTAAAAATCCCGTTCTACACTCTCGTACCAAACATATAGAAATCCGTCATCACTTCCTTCGTGACAACGTTCAAAAAGGAAATATCTCTATAGAAAAGGTAGCCTCCGAAGACAACATAGCCGACATTTTAACCAAACCACTTAAAAGAGAACCCTTCAACCTTCTTCGACTAGGACTCGGGCTCATGGAACCAAACGCTTAAAACCTTTCTCTTAAATACTTCCTCATTTGTGTCAAATCATTTTCTTACATCTTACTACATTGTTTAATACAAATAAAAATGTTTTTGTATGACTTGTCTCGTGAACGTATACAAAGAAACACATGGTCAATATGTCATTTCAAACACGTTCATTGTAGCTATATTAAAAGGAGGCTTAGGGTGTTTCTCAAAATTTTTTTATATCATCTTTCCTTTTCCTTGAGTCGAGAAAACCGCACCTCCAACATATCATGAAAATTTATTCTTCAAATTTTTTTCCTAATCGGCGGTGCCATTCAAGTTTCAAACCGGTGCTCTTCGTTGAATAGCACTGGCGGAACCACCTGAACCGTATGACATTTTTTTTCATACGAATTTTACAAAACTCATTTCAAATTTTCCCTCCCCATCACATCAATCAGCCCCTAGGGTTAGAGGTTGACTTTAGGGTAAATCTAATCATTATATTACATCAACATTAACAAGTAATGTCATCTTCATCTATAAATTGATTTTTTTTCTTTTCTTCTCATCATCCTTCTCCAACAATGCCTAAAGATAACAAAACTAATTTAAAAAAGGATCGCCCAAATAAGTGTTAGACCTTGTTGCTTCAACAATCCAAGGACATCATTACCTCCCTACCAACCTCTCTCACCTCCATCGGACTATGTTTCAGGACTTCCACCAACTACTCCAACTTCCCAAACTTCTATTCCACATCTATCACCAACTATCAACAATAACAATCTTTTGCTTACTCCTAAATCAACACCACCACCTTTAACTTTGCCACCTCCAGCACCAACTCAACCTTCCAAACTCACATCCCCTCTAGCTATCAATCTTGACCCAATCGAACTATTGTTCTCTACTCTATACCTACCTTCTCTCAAGCCTCTCTCTACACTTCATTCGAGGGTCTTCCCTCGAAACAACAAATCCACCACATTCCTCGTACGCAACATACGACACCATTGAGCGTCTAGCTAATGAACCACCTCCCATTCCACCCATTGATTCATCTTTTCCCTCTCCCACTCCGGACATGGAACCACCTATCCCACCATTTCCACAACAATGTTCACCAAATCTACCTTCAAACTTCCCACCACTTCCGCCATTAGGACCTAACAATCCTTTTCCTATGCTTACTCATGAAATGTTTTGTAAATTGCCAACGAACTCAAGCCATTGTCGACAACTTCCAAAGAGAAGTGAGATTCATTCTCAACCACATTCTCGACCGCCTAAATGTTCTTGGCGCATAATTACTAGAAATAGGCCTAGAATGCTAGAATAAAAGAGTTGATTCGTTAAGAATCTCTTGCTCTTTATTGTTTTAATGTAATGTATTTAATGGTTCATTATCCTAAATAAATGTTCTTTATTGTTGTCATATGACCGTTTTTCTTGCTTAAAATTCCGACAGATATTGACTTTTTTATCAAACCAGTTTCTGTTCGAAAATTATAAGCCTTGGGGGGGGGTTCTTTCTAAGAACACACCGGCTAGCCTGTAATAACATAAGAACACTTTTAGAGCTTTTGAGTACTAACTATCTTAGTATGTACTCACAAAGCAAGGGGGAGTATGTCCCATTCTATTTAACCTACTCATTTTTGCAGATCTCTATGCACCTCTCAAGGGGGGGTTTACCATTTCTCGGGAAATATGGACTAACCCATTCCATCTCTTTGTTTCGACAAAAAGGGAGAGAAGAGACCAATTGATTAAAATTAACTAAAATTCATAATTACCAACTTTTCATCAACTTTAAAACTTTGGGTTTGTCATCAACAAAAAGGGAAACATTGTAATACAAATAAACGAGGCAAAAACATAATTTTCCCGCGATCTTCGTTGTTAATAATGAATGACAAAACTTAAAGTAACAATTACTGCTAAAAAAACCTTCTCTCAAAAAGTTTTCACAATCACAAAGTGACATAAAAATATGTATACATTATTTCATGTTAACCAAAACTATACACAAAAATGTTATCTAATTTCACCTCTAATTACATCATGCATGACCTAATCAAATGCAGCAAATCAAATGGTAATCTTATAAGATTACTCAAGAATTCTCAATATCTTAAGAATTAAAATTCGGATTTGGATTACCTGTAGAGCCGAGTTCCATTTTTTGGCTGCCGTTTCCATTCGCCAATGGCACCGGCAAAAGACTGAGCTACAGTACTTTTTTGGCTATAAAATACCAAGCCATTTCTCCATGTTTTCTCACACCTTCGCATTAAGAAATACTCTCTTATCTACTGATCTTTTTCTCTATTTCTTGCATAATCTCTTAGCTTTTTGTAGGTAATTTACTTTAAAGAAGAAATTACCAAGCATTCATCCAAGACGATCAAGTACCAAGTACCTTGCATTCGATCTCCATAACTCCATCAAGATCACATTGCTGAGTCTTGACCATTACTTGTAGTTGTTAGTCCATTCATCATTTGTCTATCAAGTATAGTTGTGTTGGTTAGATTCTACCGTGTAAAGAATTCGTTATTTAGCTTTGTATTATCAAAGAGGTGTAACCATCATTGTGAGGCTTCTTTGCCGGTGAAAAAGGAGATTGTGACCTAGTGGTTTAACAAACTCTATAGTAGTGACTCGGGAGTAAGAGTAGGGTAAGGCAGGTTCCTTGTAGCCGAAACAATATAAATACGTGTGACCTCTGTTTATTCACACTAACTCTCTCTTCTTTTACTTACTTTCTAATTTCCAAAACTCAAGATACACATCAAGTCATTTCACACAAAAGTTTCAAGCAAAATTTTTGAAAAGATAACAATTAATCTAGAAAACTATTCAACCCCCCTTCTAGTTTTCCACAGTACCTATTCAAATATCCTGTATATAATATGTATATATATTAAAAACCAGAAAAACCAAAAAGATTTTTCATATTTCATAAAACCTTTATAAAAACAAAATACAAAAATATAAAATCTTTAAAACCAAAGAAAAAATAAAAAAATGAGAAAAATATAAAAAGATGTAATAATGGCATGTCTTCTGAAAATCGATAACATTTACGGTCTTAGAAATGTCATTTAATAATGATACGAGGCTGTAAATGAAGTTCGATGCAGAAGTTCAATGTTTTTCAAAACAGGCCAAAAATGCTTCTATTTGATTTTCAGATAGCAACCCGATCATCATCTTAAAAGCAAGTATTTCAAAAAGAAAAACTTGACCTCATAACAGGAATTTATTCTTGGGCATGGTCTACTTTATGACCATGAAAAGGCTTGTGTTTACTTTGCAACACAACATGTTCTTCCTAATTACAATAATTAATATCGGTGCATTTATTTTAAAAAAAATAAAATCTTATTTTTATTGGTAAAAAGTTTATCTTCATAATAATCAGGTTTTTCATAATCACAAAAAGATTTCAAAGACAAAGCAGCCAACACAAACAATGACAACAACTCTTTAATAGAAAACGGGTCATTATTTGAGGGGAGAATGTGTCATCAAATAATCTTTTAAAACATTCTTTCAAAATAAGTCACGAAATAAACATATAAAGTTTTGGATAATGATGGATAACATTTTTAAGGGGAGTTACTTTATATTAACTACAAGAGCTTTAGATGTCATTTGTTTCAAACTTAGGGACTTATTTGCACTTTGAGACTTAGTGATTTCAGGCTTTAAACTACAGACGTTTAATATTGCCAACACCTCATAGTTTGTAAAAGACTTAGGAATGCTTTGTGAAGATACATTCATATTATATTAAATGCCTTGAAGATTGATTCTCACGGGCATAGATTTTTAAGCTAAATAATTCTTCGAACACGATCTCAAGTATATAGCGTACTATTATTAGCTGATTCTGAGGTATCCGAAACCACAAGGGGAAAGGAATAAGATATACAAGAAGAGATAATTAGTACACGTGAAAGAATGCCATACCCTAATTCTTATTTAGGTCATTCCGATAAGACAAATTGTCATAACCCAGAGAAAATCAATGTATAACTTAATACTTTTAGGGTGCACTATTTCACCGCATGGGGAGTAAGATATTTATTCTTGTTATTTAAAGAATGCATCATTGAGAAACAAAACAGGGGGGAAGTGTTGTAGAAGAATTAATCCTAACAAGAAGAAGATTGTATTTACTGATTCAAGAAATGCTTTCTTAAACGGTTAATCACTAAGCTTATTTTTTTAAAGAGAGTAGAATTAGTTGACAAAAGAGGTACACATAGGTTTGATAAGTATGATGATTCCTTAAGATAGTTAGTATTTTGTAGAAATAAATGAGTACATTTGGGACTTAGTTGACTTAGGTGTTATCATTTCGACTACTTAGAGGGAATAATTGTGACATCCGGGACTAGTTGACTTTGGTGTTACAATTTAGATCAACAAATCACGTAAGAGAAATCCGGACATCTGGGACTTAATTGACTTTGATGTTACGGTTTAGAATTAAATGTGTACTTTGGATATTTAGGTTTTTTACACCAAGACTTCTTAATGTGGCTTGCAAGAAATCTTTTAATCTACTCAAGAAAGGATTGCTGGTTTGGGGGAAAGCTAAGACAAGTTCCAAATGGAGATTATCGAGATGGACTACAGATTGCTGACATGGACAGAATGACTTTGTCATTTTTGGTTTGAATATTTTCAGGTCTTGTATCATACATAATCTTGTGAATATATAAATGTGTAGTGTAGACTTAAACATAGGCTTATATAGTGTTTGAGTACGAATTTTCAAGGATTTCTTAGTAAATTCAAATTTTTCCAAATTAACGTACTCAAAAACCATATTATTCCCTCATAATTTAAGGGGAGCATTAAAATGTTCCAATCATCGGCTTGTTAATAATTGGACATTCTTTTCCCGAAACCATGAATATTTAAATCATTTGATATCTAAAATATCAAGAGATTTGACATTTTTTAAGGAGAGATAAGATGTGGATAAAATATAAGATTAAAAAAAATGAGTTTTTAAAGATCTCAAGCGTAAGCATTCCCAAAATATGTGCTAAACTCTTTGATTAATCTATGCACAATAAAGGGGAGCCAGATGTTTACGTTTTGGCAGAATATAGAAATACCAAAGACCGACCATTTAAATTACTGTATTGGAGTTATAAGGTGGTTAAGTTTAGGTATTCATTCCTATGATCCAGCCAGAACCAGAGGGATCTACCCAGGGATATTCTACTAGATAGTGTAGTAGTCCTTAGGTATGAAAAAAGGAGTAAAAGTGAGAATAAAGGAATAGTGCCGACTGAGATGGAGCTAGTACTGGAACAAACCCAACAAGGTACTAGTCATGAAGTCTCGGTAAGCGCTGAAGGGGTTGAAGAATTAAAAAGAAAAGTAAAGATAAATGGTAAAAAGAAAGAAGCCCTCCTTACACTTAGGCAGAAACCGGGTCAATACATCTGCTGTCAGAATCACAAAGATGATTGCTGACATTGAAGACTGACATCATGGACCTAGTGATGCAATGTACAACCCTCCCTAGCCACTCAGAATCTCTCAAAAGATTTCTGTTTCATTTCTCACGGATAATACACGTATTTCTTATCAAATTTATCCACTCCGAGCTAATTGGTATTGAAAAGGACGCATTCTGCTCCAGCTCCAAATCACTAAAACAAAGTGCACTATTGAGCCTAGAGCCAAAAGAGATCATCCATAAATCTCATTAGGACAATTGTCAAAATTATGCTTGCTATCTCACACAATGTGAATAACGAGATACATATAAAGTGTCCTACGCATTATCCTTGTGATTTTGCCAGAACATCAGAGTGATACTCAAGTAATCACAGTGAAGATGGAAATCCTGCTTGAGCTAACATCAAATAAGCTCATGGTAGGTGACTTGTATGATTCTATACGAATCAAGCTTGTGACAACTAGAAAGAAACAATGGTGTGATTCTTAATGAATCAAACTTGTTCCAGTATATGAATTGACGATTTGAAAGATTACCTTTAGAATGATTAAAACACTCTAAATGTGTCACAAAACCACTTTAGCAAGTGACACATCGATTGATTTTTCAAATCAATTTTTACTTCAATCGGTGAGATAGTAACTCGTTGGTTTACTCTTATCATGCTGTCTGCTTGGAGACGTTCCGGTAATGAGAACATGCTGAGTTTGATGAATCTAATACATATGTGTTAGAAAGATTCGATACTTCAGCTAGAAATCCTGTCAAGGAGATTCTTCTTAAATTGAATCTACCTGATCACAGGTCGATCCTCACGAATTCGAAGGTTACTCCAACCAAACACGGGCGAATGACAAAGCCATATTCATCCCCCCCCCTTTGTTGCTAACTGTTTTAATGCATGATACTTAAGGATAGAGGTGAAGGTACCTGATTCCAGCTGTCTCAAAGATTCATAACCATATGCTCATACCCGACCGACAAACATAAAGACATCATGAAAGCTCAAGTATATGTTTCAAGACTTCCGCTACTCTGATACCATACATCTTACCATGAAGCGACGAAGTAATAAAGGTCAAAGAATATCAAGAAGTTTTCCGTCACTCTGAAACCGAACGTCCTTCTTGAAGAGACGAAGTGTTAAAGTTAAAGAATTCAAGAAAGAATGTCTATTCAAGCTTTCATAGACAAGAACAACAACAGTATGAGCATGTCGGTCCAAAAGTCACAAGTTCACAAGATGGCAAAAAGAGATTATGCTTGGTTGATGATCTCAAGATGCTCAAGATCACATAGTCACATACAAGTCAAGATAAAGGAATAAGCTCAAGCCTAAAGTCAATGATCACTACGCCATATTCATAAGATAATAAAAAGAAAAAGAAGTATGCGAGCACAAGAACAAAGACCTTCATAGTATGCTAGGTTTAAGTTTTTGTAAAATGTGGTGACCTCCCTTAGGGGGAGATTGTTAGGAACATGAAAGTGTCGATCACTTCCATAGATAACTGTTGTTAGCTCGTTAAGTATTATTTAGAACCTTAATAGGCCAAGTTTGGAAAAGCCCATGGAAAGCTTATGTAAAGCCTATCCATAGCCAGACATATTGAGGTATTTATACACCTCTCTATGCCTTAGAGAGGTGGGTTGGTTGTTCATTTTTCACACACATTAATGCATCATCCTTGTCTGACTCTTCTTTAGCATCTTCGTTATCTTAACTAAATGTCCAAGATTCTTCTTCACTCTCTGAGTCGTATTTGGGTACATCAGGAACCTTTGGTATGGCACTAGCTCCTTCATTTGTACCAGAGACCTTTTGTTGTTTCTCATCAAGAACCTTTGGCTGAGTGTCAACTCCATTCACACCTGAAGCACTACGGTGAGCGCAGTAAATTGATCTTGCTTATTTTTGGTAGCTAGCTTCATTGTTTAGTTTAGTTAATGTCACCTCAGATAATACATTTAATTCTTGGCTATTGCATCTTAGCAGGTTCTTCTTCTTGTCAGATTTAGCGGTCCTTAGCTGAATCATTGAGTTTGTACCTTTAGTAGCTGAACAGGCTTTCTTCTAGGAGATATTTTTTTGTGTGTCTGAATCAGCTTCTTTTCAATATACTTTGGTTTTGGAGCTTTCTCTCCAGAAGCAAAAGCATAGTATGTCTGGTAAGCTTTAGATTCCAACATTGCTTGGTTTGTTAATTCCTTTGGGAGAATGGTACCATATACTTGAGTATCTTCATGTCTAGAGATACATCTCATAGAAGTAAACATGGTGTCATCTCGAGCAGTATGCCAAAACATCTTGTTTCTCCTTGAAATAGACTAATCCTTTGACATGAAGTAATCAATAATGATCTTTGTGAATCTAGGATATGACATCTTGTTTGTCTTTTTAGCATCTTTGTTTTCAATCTAGAACAGAAATAGATATTTTGATTAGACATAATAGATAATTCATCTAAGGAAACATACCCTAGAGGATTTGAGCACGGGACAGGCGAATCTTGTCCATTCTAGTTTCTTTGCCACTTAAGCACTTGTTGATGACGGTGGCAAATGTTCTCCATGGTTGATGTAAGTAGTCAACATTCACATCAGTGAGATAAGTGATGTCTCCAGTGTGCCCAAGATCTCTGATGAAAGAGAGAGTATCTTGTTCTAGTGGAAGGTCTTTAAACGCTTGTCTTAGAATTTTAGGGCAAAACTAGAGAACTTCTCTGAATATTTCAACATCGAGAGAAAATTTCTTCTTGTTTATCGTGAATCTGATAGAAGACTTATGAACGGAAACTGTAGCCCAAAATTCTTACATATAAATAGCAGGAACTTCTACAGTGATTAGGAATGCTTGGTAGAAAGGAGTGAGAGCAAGAGCATCCAACACCACTTAAAATGTAGCTTGTTTTGGTTTGATGTCTGTTTTGAGTCTCATGTTGCATTTCCCAAACTCAAGATGGTCTGCGGGGGCACCAAGAGCATTATCAAGGGCTTTCTGTGAGCATGAGAGTATTCAATGTCTGGCTAAGATTTGACCAATACAGTTTATATATATAACCAATTTAATATATAACACACTATAAGGCCTTTGATTATTGAATACTTAAGCTTGATTCATGATGTGATATCATTTTAATGATTAGGCTCATTAAGGTATTTAGCATGTTTGAATAAGATCTAATCATCCGAAGGGCAACTAAATTTGGGCATAATGTGAAAGGCATTAAGACAACTAAAATAGTGTTTTTGGGAATCCTATTCAAACTAACTTGTAGAGAATAAGATAACCTAAGACATGTTCAGATATCCTTGTTGAACCTTGATATATACCCTACTTAACTTGAATAATTGCTAATAAACCAATTTTATTAGCTACCTAACTTGAGTTAAAAATTGCCTTCAGAAAAATACATTCCTTAAAATGCTTAATCATTGCTAAATCGCCTCCTATTGATATTGATAATTCGCCTCCTGAATAGGGTTGTTAATTCGCCTTCTAAATGAGATTGTTAAATTGCCTCCTATAGAGATTGTTAAATCGCCTCCTATAGAGGTTGTTAAATTGCCTCCTATAGAGGTTGTTAATTCCGCCTGTGAAAGCATATTGTTAACTCGCCTCTTGAAGGCATGTTGTTAACTCGCCTCATGAAGGGAGTTGATAACTCGCCTCTTGAAGGCAGTTGTTAACTCGCCTCGTGAAGGGAGTTGATAACTCGCCTCTTGAAGGCAGTTGTTAACTCGCCTCGTGAAGAGAGTTGATAACTCGCCTCTTGAAGGCAGTTGTTAACTCGCCTCAAAACACACATTACCACAAACATGTAATTTTAAGCATCAAGACTTCTTTAAATAGCATACATATCAGTTAAATAACACTTAGGATCATTTATATCAACAATTAGCCATAGAATCATCAAGAATGATCAAACACGAGTACATTTAAACATTTTATCACATTCATACAAGAAACAACAAACAAGGAATGCCTTTAATGGCTCAAACACATTTAGGGAAGAGGATACAAACATCCTAGCACAAAACCCACAAGCATATTTAACTAACTCCCAAAAACCCAAATTTTCGAACTAAGAATTATCAAGAACACATTCGTATGATGACTAATCACAAAACTGTTTTAATCAAGTGTTCTACACTCCGAAACAACCAAAACCCCTCACTCAATTTAGGTTTTTACCTACTCTTGATTTTGATGAATCCTAATTTGATTTTTAGGGTTTTCAAGATCATATCCATATAAAAACTTAATTCGTTTGAGAGATTTGTTGTTTAGAGTGTGAGGAACGAGTTTCTAGTTATACCTTTTGAATGATAACCTCTTGAAATGAAGATTAGTGGCTGATGGGAGGGAAAAAATTTCTAATTGTGTGTTATGTGTTTAAAAGGACGGGTGGTGGGTGGTATTAAAACAAAATTTGTTTTTGACACATTCACCCCCTCAAGTTTCATATCCTTTTCATGTTTCTTATTTAAGCTTTATTAGGCATTTTAAGTTTAACACATGGCACAAATAGTCCTTAATGTTTTTAACTAGCATACCTAGAAACTTATATTTGCACATATACTCCCTAAAGGCATAAACACATAACAGTTAAGGCTTACATAAGCTAAACTTAATTAACTCCCCTTTAATTGTTAACCCGTAATTGTTTAAAAACTTTTCCTTTATTACAAACTGATTTTATGAAGAAGGTATTTGACATTATCTCCCCCTCAAATAATGACCCGTTTTCTATTGAAAGAGCTGTAGTCGTTGTTTGAGTGGTCAAATGTCTTTGAAAAGCAGTTCAGATGAAGTATGTTTAATTTATAAAACCAACACCCAAATAAATAAGATTTCTCCTAATTTCACACATAAACGCACTGACACTACACACATGGTATAAGACAGCACTGGTGGTTTGCAAAGTAAACACAAGCCTTGCATGGTCAAAAGTAGACCATACCCGAGAATAAAATCTCGTTGAGAGTTCAATTTTCTATTAAAAAACTTGCCTTAATAAGATGACTGGTTTGCTATCTGAAATATAAAGCACTATTTTTGGCATGTTTTTGAAAGCTTTTGAACTTTTGCTCAAACTTTAATTAACAGCCTCCGATCATTGTAAACTGATACTTTTCTAAGGCCGTAAATGTAATCGATTTTCAGAAGACATGCCAGAGATACATATTTTTATATTTTTCTATTTTAAAATTTTAATCTTGTTTTTGAAAGTTTTATATTAAAAGAAAATATTTTAATGTTTTTATGTTTTCTTATGTACATATGATACATGATATGAGTTACCACACCATCACTCCAGTTTCCCATTGCAGACGCTTCAACTTTCCAGATACATGGTTTCTCATACTAAGCTTTTCAATCAAGAAGTTGAATCTTTCTCTTGGCAAAGGTTTGGTGAAGATGTCAGCCAGTTGGTATTCAGTCCGGACAAAGTATAACTCTACGATTCTATTTTCCACTTGCTCCTTTATAAAATGGTAGTGAACATCGATGTGCTTGGCTTATGAGTGTTGAACATTGTTGCCGCATAGAGCAATCGCACTCTTGTTGTCGCAGTACAGAGGAATCTTATTGAATTGAAAGCCATAATCTATTAGCTGTGAACGCATCCATAGGATTTGAGCACAACACCCAGATAAAGCAATATATTCAGCCTCTGTACTTGAGATGGAAGTGTGCACTTTTTGCTTCTTTAAGACCAGACTAACAAGTTTATCACCTAATAATTGAGCACTTCCTGATGTACTACGTCTAGTGTCCTGACACCCCTCGTGATCTGAATCTGCATATGCTGTCATAGACATACTGGTATCGTTCGAGTACCAGAGACCCATGTTAATGGTTCCCTTTAGGTATCAAAAGATCCGCTTAACCGCATTTAAGTGCTTTTCGGTAGGCTTTGCTTGATACCGGGCACATAAGCAGACTGCATAAATAAGGTCTGGTCTACTGGATGTCAGATATATGAGGGATCCAATCATACCATGGTAAAGTGTTAATCCCACTTCAATGGATCTTTAATTCCTTAGCTTGTGTAAAGTTTAGTTATGCAAGATAAATCCAACACAACTATAGTAGAAACTTTGTTTGATAATACTAAAGATTATGCGGAATCAAATCTTTAATATAAGAAGAATTCTTCAATGAAACAGTAATACAAAACAATATAATTTAACAATAAAAGCTCCAATATTATTATTACAATTAATACGAATACTCTCTAGTATTAGGGTAACAAAACCTTGAAGCTATGAACAACTCTATGAATGACTCATTTTTGGTACTTTATACAGATAATGAATTCTATGCCCTATGACATCCTTTTATTACACCAAGAAGTCCAGTTTGATTTACCAATAATTCCTCAGAATTAGAAATTCACCTGATCTATTCCATAAATAACTCATACTTATCACGTAAGTAATCTTGATCACCAATCAATCTTTTATCTTTCTCTAATAAGTCTTTGATCTTTTCTCTGTCAGCATAAACTCTTCCAGTAGTTGTAATCTTTTAACAGTAGTAACTTTTATACCAGTAGCATTAACTTTCAACACCAACTGTTGATCCCAATGAATAGATCTTTAACTCCTTAGCTTGATGTAAGGTTTAGTATCCTTGGATAAATCTAAAAATACTAAGAATGAAACTTTGAGTGAATGATATAAACTATGCGGAATCTAGTTTATACCACTAAGAAGTATAACCAATTGAACAGAAATGTATTTTGACAAACAAAAATAAAACCAAAATAATAAGCTTTCAATATATCAATACAACACTCTTTGATATTGTTAGGATTACAACCTTAAGCTATAATTTCTAAGAAAAACTGATATCTAAATCATAAACTGAAGATCTCCTTTAACACCAAGGATCCTTTACAAGATAACTATAAATCTTTTAAACATCTATAAGATACAACCTATCTACAAAATATCAAATCAAGTACAAAACACATATCTTTTATATAATATCTACAATGAACAAAACCAATCAAATCCCATCAAACAACTATATCCTTCATGCAGACTTCATCTACATGCAGTATCAAACCTACTTCACAGCAGTAATAAGATACAACACGTCTTACAAGCCTTTGCATCAAAGCAGAACGTGAAACTCAGATAGTACTTGTAGATATAATCTAAGCAGTACAAACTCATATAAACTGGCAGTACAAAGTTGAGCTAGCATAAAATTAAATAACTTTATAGAAGACCTTATTCCCAAACCAACATAGTAACTTGTACAAGCACATAACTTGAATAAGCAGTAATTACTACTAGAAGTCTGTTTTTCAATCTTCACCAGCGTAGTACTAAGTGCACTACAGTAGTAACATACACTAGCATAGTAACTTACACTAGCAGTATGAAACTAGTAGTACTACTATAGCATATTTTTCATAAGATTACTAACAGCACTAATTTATGCTTTAGCCGCTTGTAACACCAAAACCTTAGTCATTAGTAACTCAAGAACATTAGAAGTCATTTAATCCCAACAATCTCACCCGAAACTTGAATATTAATCTTTAAAATCATCAGTTTTTCATTAACAGCTCATATCACTATGAGGATGCTTCCAACACTCATTGATTCTTGTGTTGTTTTTGGATGAGCTTAGAAGCTGATAACACATTTCATCTAATGATCAGCTTGCAGCTCTAATTCAGCATCTCTGTACTTGTAGTAAAAAAAAAAAGTGTAAGGGTATACTTTTTTCTCACCACATAAAGAATATGTAGACTTGAAACCTCACAATATGTACACCCACAGGAATCAAATATCTTCTCCAAATCAAACTTTGGTTTCCTTGTAAGATCATCCACACTATACTTCTACATGAGGTTCAAACATTGTCTTTAGATCACCCTATAGCACTCTCTTATAGTCCTCCTCTGGCCTTGTATACCCATGCTTAGCTTTTACCAATTTCCATAGAGTTTCTAAATCTTTTGTAGACACATGGTGAACACCACATGTATCATAGAATTTCCATTTCAAAGGATCATGCATTATATCCATCTGAAGCGTCATAGATGTATCATCATCACTGGTATCAATAACCACTTTAAATTCAACCCAAAATACCTTTCTTCTTATCAATTGTTAAGCTTCGTATAGAACTAACTTCTTTCAACAAATCCCAAAGCTTCTCCAGGTCATCTCTATCAAATCTCATCAACATGTCTTCAAAAACTTGATAGACCTCTGTATGGTTTCCAACTCTTATAATTCTCCAGTAACTTCTTGATTCTTCAGTGAAAACTTCCCAGTCTATAATTGGATATTTAACCTATAGAGCTTCAATGTACACTTCTTCTACTGGAACTATCACTAACAGTTTCTTTAGCTCTTCTTCTGATACTTCTTTTTCTTTTCTTGCAGATTGTTCTTCAACTGACTCTGAAACTTCTCTAATCTTTTGTCTTTTAGCTGGTGGCTTTTGAAAATCAAATCCAGATCTCTTTATCTCTTCCTTTTCAATCTCAGAATCTTTAGGTACAAAAGATTGATTTTGATCCCATACTTTTTCAAATATAGGTCTAATATCTTCCTAGCTGATTCCTTTGAAATGACTCTGCTTATATCCTCCCTGATTCTTCAAATACATGCACATGTTCTTTCTTACTTTAACTTTAGAGAAAGATCTATTTTGTTGTGCATGATATCTGAGCACAGCAGGATCACTCTAAGCAATCACTTAAGCTTGAGTAGTTTCAGCCACACCTTCTTTCCTTTTATCCAACTCCTTTTACAATTCCAAGGCTTGTGCTAGATCATACTTCTCTTGTTCTTGCCTTGCTATATCAATCTCTTCTTGTAACTGTTTAGCTATTTTTGTATCCCTACAATTCCTTTTGTCTTACTTCATTCATTAATCTGTTCTTTCGGTCTAATAGCATCTTCATGCCAAGTCTATCTTGTTTCTAGTTTCTATTCTTTGTCTTCTCTGACAGTTCATCATCTTTCATGATAGCCTTTTTCCTTTATCTTTCTCCTTTCTGCAATCCTTCTAATATAAACTTGTCATTCAGGATGGCAGAACTAAACTTCAGAATAGCACTAGCAGTACTAACAAGACTCTCAGCATACTAATTTCTTTTTCACCCTTTTCACCACTACCAAGATCTTCCACTAGTTCAGTAGGCTTCTTCTTTTTCTAACAGTATCTCAGTATCAGCACTAGTCCTCCCCTGAGTCTCAGCATCCTCTTGAATCCATGAAGTTCCTTTTGTTTTTTTTTTTTTTTTTTTTTTTTTTTTTTTTTTTTTTTTTTTTTTTTTTTATTTTTTTTTTTTTTTTTTTTTTTTTTTTTTTTTTTTTTTTTTTTTTTTTTTTTTTTTTTTTTTTTTTTATTTTTTTTTTTTTTTTTTTTATTTTTTTTTTTTTTTTTTTTTTTTTTTTTTTTTTTTTTTTCATCTTTGAACCAATGAAATAGAAGGTTTTTGATCAATCTCTGCAATTAACCTCCCCTATTTGGAAGGACCTCTGAAACTTCCTATCTCAAGACATAATATCTTGTGCTTCCTTCTAGATTTTGCTTCCTTTACCTTGTGCTCTAACTTCTTGACCCTTAGAATGAGCTTAGTATAAGCAACACCATATGTCAATTTTGTCTGCTTTAAGTCATTTTTCAAATCCTCCACCTTCTTAGATAATGTTGTATAAAGAACCGTCAATTCATTGAGTATCAAACTGCCCTCATCACTGCCAAGTAATTAAACCCTTGGTTGAGATAAATCATGGGGGCATAGTAGCAGGTTCTTCTGCATCATGGATAGTCTGCATGAATTGTGATGTAGGTGGGTGTGGAGATGTAGATGGATGTGTTTGGGGTGATAAGGATGGTAAAGATGTTATTCTAGAAGTAGATGACTCAGGTGCAGTGAGCATAGTTGGAAATAGTGGAATGGCTACCCCAATATAACCCTTGGAAACCCTTCTCATGTTGCTGAATAGTTTTTGGGTGAGGGTAGAAGCGACATAAGTTCTTTTGTAAGGGAGAAGGTGTCTTTTGTGCTTGTTTAAAAAGATTTGAATTAATCTAGGATAATTTTGACCTACTGTCTAAGTTTTTTAGCATACCTTCAAAAATCTCTTAACAAGTTGAAAGTCCTAATGTTGCCAGCAAATGAATAAGCAGTAGCAATGTTGCTACAAACTGCTCCAAGCGAACTTCTAGACTTAGGCAATGAAGAATAGTATGTATTAAGAATCTCCATTGAGGTGAAAAGTAACCCTTTTGGAAGGTCAACTTGTCAGAATCAAATGCATATCCCATAAGAGCAAGTTGCTCAAAAATTTCAGCATTAGGTAAAGTGGGAATACCATCTAAATCTTCTAGCTAGAATGCCTCTAATTGATGCTCAGTAAATAGTCTTGAATCTATACATCAATGGTAGCAGTTATCTCCATTTCTGCATTCTCTTATGTGCTTGCAGAGGCAGTTTCCCAAAACTACCGAATGAGTAAAGTATAGATAGTAGGATTTTCTGTAAGGGCATACTTGATATGACTTATATTAATAAAATCAATTATCTACTGGAAATCTTCACTTCCCACTGATTTGTTCAAGAAAGCGACCATGTTGTGGGTATCACGGAATTCCAAATGAGCCATTAGTGAGTGAGTTGAGAAAAATTATAGGTTTAATGTTATAGATGAGAAATGAGAGATTGGTAAAGTAATTGAGATTTTATAGAGAGAGCCTATGGTTTTTGATTTGACTGGCCTTAAAAGATTGAATCTTATAAGGAAGAAATCTATAACGAAAGAAATAATCAAGAATTTTCCAAATCATAGACCCCTATGAGCAAGTTGTTGGCAAAAATATCTCAATGGCTATTAATTAATTAAAAATTCTGTTATGCATCAAACAGTACTAACGGTTACCTAGTAGTACTAATTTTAGCCTAACAGTACTAACTTTAAGCCTAGCCGTATTAACTTCACCCAGCAGCATTAAAATATGCCTAGCAGTACTAACTTAACACTGGCAGTATTAAGTTTATGCCAAGCAGTATAAACTTCAATGTTGTTTCAACAAGCATTTCCATCATAGACTTAGATTCTCACAAGCTCTCTTTCTATTTTTCATATCACTTAATCTCTCTTTTCTTTGGCTCACCACTCAATCCTTTTTTGTGTTTTATATCACAATCACACTATTCTTTTGAGCTCACGCAAGCAGACAGTTTTGTATAATGTGCCATCAATTCCATTAGTTGCATACTGTCCTCCCCACTTCCAAATGTGTTAATTTTTGAGAGAGGTAGATCATTAGACTATTTAGATGTAGTCTCAATCCTAGTTTAAGCATTTACACCCCTTAATATGGTATCTTGGCACCTAGGACCACTACTTGAACTAATTCCCTAAGGACTTGGATCATTAAGTGTTGCCATGGATTGTGTCTTAATTTATGTTACCACTGTCCTGCTCTGCTTCTAAGCTAGAAGCAGTAGTGGCAGCCATTTCCATTCTGTCACCCAACTCCTTATGGACAGCCTCATCACCAACCTTTTTCAGGGGGGCTACTAGACTGAGGTATCTTGGTGTCCCAACCTCTTTTGATTTGCCTAGGTGTTAGACACATCACGCACTTTTGTTTGATTTTACATGTCCTTTCATCAATTCTTGACTGTATATTAACATCATAAGCCTCCCCTCAATTCAATACCAGATACTTAATAAGCTTAGGCTGCAAATGTTAGTCCAAAACCAAAAATACACAATCCAAAGTATTTTCTTGTTTAGCAGTTTTAACTATGACTAACAGTATTAACTAGCAATCTTAAGTATAACTAGCAGTACTAATTATACTTAGCACTATTAACATTTACCTTAGCAGTTTTAACTCTGTCTTCAATAATTATACAACAACATGCCTCTATTCATCACAAGCACACTAGAAAAGACTAGATAGACATGTAAGAATTCATGAGGATCCATATTTATGCATAACCCATGAATAAAAGTTAAGAATTGTTAAGCCTCAAAGATTGAGTAATCCAATGCTAGCAATTAGAAAGTTAAACCTGCTAGCATCAAAAGCTTTTGTGAGAAGATCTGCAACATTTTGGTCTGTGCGAGTCTTGATCACTTGTATCAACTTCTTCTCATAAGAATCTCTAATGAAATGGTGCCTTATCTCAATGTGCTTGGTTTTAGAGTGAAACACTGGATTCTTCACAATACAGATTGTACTTTCATTATCAATGTAAATTTTGGTGTTCATGAAATTAAATCCATAATCTAGCATCTGATTTTGGATCCATAACACCTGTTCACAGCAGTTAGCAGCAACATACTCTGTTTTAGTTGTTGAGTTGGCCACTATAGTTTGCTTCTTATATTGCCATGAAATCAATCTCTTGCCAAGAAATTGACAACCTCCTGTTGTGGATTTCCTATCAAGACTAGCTCCAGCATAGTCACTATCAGAAAAGCTTCCAAGTCAAATGGTGAATCTCTAGGATACCAAAGGCCTAATTTAGGTTGGCCTTTTAAGTATCTAAACATCCTCTTCACAGCATTAAGATGTGAAGTCTTTGGAGTAACTTGGAACCTTACATAAACAGCAAACGTTATGTCTGGTCTAGAAGTTGTTAAGTACATCAATGATCCAATCATTGATCTATATAAGTGTACATCCACATCCTCAGCTTCTTCATCCTTTATCAATGCCTTGTTTATCTCCATTGGAGTGCTTGCTGTCTTTACTAAGGCAAAATCAAACATTTTCAAAATCTCAGCCACATATTTATCTTGGCTGATAAAGATCCACACTCTTCAATTAACCTGAAGTCCTAAAAACGAAAAGAAAGTTCTCCCATAGAACTCATTTGGAACTTATCATGCATCAGCTTTTCAAATTCAGTACTCATTTCTTTCTTAGTTGACCCAAAGATGATATCGTCAACATAAACCTGTACTGGCAGGATATCATCTTTATGTCTTTTAATGAATAATGTTTTATCAATTTGACCCCTGTGAAAACCATTGTCCAGTAAATAAGTTGACAATGTCTTATACCAAGCTCTTGGGGCCTGATGTAGTTCATAGAGAGCCTTTTCTACCTTGTAAACTTTATCTAGAAAGTGTGGATCTTCAAAACCAGGAGGTTGACAGACATACACCTCCTCTTCTATCTTTCCATATAGAAAAGTACTCTTTACATCCATTTGATAGACTACAAAATCTTTGAAGAAAGCATAAGCCAGAAATAATCTGATGGCTTCAATCCTTGCAACTGGTGCAAAGACTTCATCATAATCTATACCTTCCTCTTGAGTATGTCCTTGAGCAACCAGTCTAGCTTTGTTCTTCACCACTATGCCTCTTTCATCCTTTTTATTTCTAGAAACCCATTTAGTACCAATTGCCTACTTGTCTCCTGGTAAATCAACTGAGGTCCATACTTTTAGTAGTTTAAATTATAGAAGCTCATCCTGCATTACTTCCACCCAACTTGGATCTTTTAAGGCTTGAACTGGTTTCTTGGGTTCCATTTAAGATAAAAAACGGGCAAATAGACAATTTTGAAAATCTTTGTGATTTGTTCTCCTAAGCTTGTGAACTTAGGAAAATAAACCATGTTCTTCATTTATCTTGGTCATGTGTCTTGTCTGCACAAGTGTTTTTAGACTTCCAATCACTTGTTTCTTGAGGGTGATCTTTAATGAATTTTATGAAAGGGGCATCAGAAGCTGTATAAGATGTATCTACATATCAACCTCTTCTTCCAAATCTTCATCATCATAAGAATTTCCAAAGATGCCAGTATTATCCACTAAAGACACATTTGGAACAGGTGGAAGGGTAAATGTATTTTTGAAAGGAGAAAATTGTTCAAATAGATGTTCTTCAAATGCATTAGTAGTACTAACAGAAGATCCATCAGTATTAACTAGTGTACTAACAGTATTAATATTGTTAGTACTGTTAGTGTGTTCAGTCAGCATTTCCCTTTAATTTAGCCTTTTAGACTCACTTCTTGTATCTTGTGCATCCTTTTCATTTTTATTAGAAGCTCCACTTTCATCCACTTCTGTAGGCTTCATTCCAGCATCCCCTTCACTATCCTTAGGACCTTAAGAGATTAATGGATCAGTTGTGCATAGAGGTATTAGGATGTACTCTTGTTCAGGTGCTTTTTCCTTTTGAGCATGACTTGCAACAATGTTATCTTTGGTTCCTTTTCCAGAAATTCTGCCTTTACCATCACCAAAGGAAACAAATCCACCATCATAGTCTTCATATTCATCAAGATAGCATTTGTTTCCCGTCACGTGCCTTGAGCAACCATTGTTAATAACTCCTTTTTCCTTGTACTCCTTCTGTTGTGGGTTGCTCTGCATATAAAATAAGAGAATTAGACTCTTTTGGGGATCCAAGCCATTATAGACTTGGATTTGCCTTGTACATCAATGTAAGAATATTTCTTGAAAGAATTTGATGCACTACTGT
Source organism: Tanacetum coccineum (assembly GCA_026074375.1). Taxonomy (NCBI): domain Eukaryota; kingdom Viridiplantae; phylum Streptophyta; class Magnoliopsida; order Asterales; family Asteraceae; genus Tanacetum; species Tanacetum coccineum. The sequence goes on along the minus strand of BQNB010067574.1, from coordinate 1,550 downwards.
TTTTGGCTTTCCAAACCCAGCATACTGAGGCCTTAACAGCATTAACCCCTTTTTCCTTGTTTTTACTTACTACTGCTCTATCCCTAGCATTAGTATCTTTTACCCTGACAGTATTAAATTTTTTATTGAAAATACTGTTTTTGTATTCAGAATACTTGTTAAATGGCCTTGTGACTTGTGAATATCCCTTTTTATAAGCATTTGATATGTGTCTAGGATGATTCACAGTTGGTTTTGAGCCAGCAGTATTAACTAGTCTGACAGCAGTATTAACACTTGCACCAGCAGTTTTAATTTTGCTAGACTTGGTTAATACTGCTTGTGGAACAAATCTTCTATTAGGGTGAGGGTGAGTTATTTTATTAGCAAAGTTCTTATGATTCACCCTACTTGAGTTGTTCCACACTGGTCTTATAACCTTTTTATCACACACATAATGAAGATGCTCAAAACTATCACAAACAAATCAAGCTTTATTAATCATTTTAAAGTCACTTCCTAGTCTTTGGGTCATAATTATCTACTGTTTCCGTAGCAGACTTAATAAATTTTATCTTTTCAGTGCTAGGTCTAATAGTTTTATCCTCAACATTAGGTATAAATTCTACCTCACTGTCATCATCAGAATTCCAATCCTTAATTACTGGAGGTCTAAAGCTATTCTTCCTAATAGTTTTAGGTTCTACTGCATCACCATTACTTTTTACATGAGCAGACTCATGATTTGACTCAACTGTCTTAACATTACTAGTTGTAACAATAGTAGTAACATCCATATTCTCGCTTTCAACTATTTCATCCATAAACATTAGATTAGGTTTGAAGGGAATGAAGTTCCCTGTATAAGGTGGGGGAACTGCATGATATCCGTTATCAGATTTGGACTTATTATTCTCCTAATTTTCTAACATCTTAGATGAATTCACAAAGCTTTCTATTGCAGGAGAAGCTGCAGTAGAAGAAGCTGCATTATATCCTACTCTAGTTTTAAACTTGACACTAACTTGACTTTCTAGCAAATTGTTCAAAGATTTAGATGAATTTTAAAACTTCTCTAATGTTAGTTTTAACTCATCTCTCTCTTTTTCTACTTTTTCCAATTTCTTTTTATTTTCAACTAAAGCATTATCTCTTAGTTTAACTTCAATGTTTAAAACATTAATGCTTTCTTCAAAAACAGCCTCATTTTTCTTATAGTGAGCTAGTCTAGCTTTTACTGATTCTAAACCTGCTTTATAAGATACTAAATTAAATTGAGACTTTTTGTAGTCTGAAGACAAACTATCATATTGTTCTTTGAGAGTAGCATACACTGTTACACATTATTTAGAACAAGAGTCTACCTCAGAATCTGAACTGGAAGAACTTCCTGGAGATTTATATGCCATTAATTCATAGTTTGTAGGATGCTCTTCTTCAGCTTGGTAGCTCCAATCATACCCTCCAATTCCATCTTGAACAACCAAGGTGTTGGAAAATAGATTGTAAAAGACTTAATACTGGTAGTATAACAGTTAAGTCTGGTAGTAATAGTTAGTTCTGGTAGTACT